>VZUI01044316.1:2061-87335 GCA_013401135.1 Cettia cetti | reverse complement strand
TTTTCTTTTCTTTTCTTTTCTTTTCTTTTCTTTTCTTTTCTTTTCTTTTCTTTTCTTTTCTTTCTTTTTTTTCCCCCTCCCTCCCTCCCTCCTGCCTTCCCGCCTTCCCGCCTTCCTTCCTGCCTTCCTCTCTCTTTCTCTTTTTCTCTTTCTCTCTTTTTTTTCTGTCTTTGTCTCCTTCTCTTTCTCTCTCTCTCCCCCTCTTTTTCTCTCTCTCTTTCTCTCTCTCTTTCTTTCTCTCTTTCTTTCTTTCATTAGTTCCATTCCACTTTTTAGCATATACAAAAGAATGCAATTCACAGCACCTTTTGTGTTCCCTCATGTCAAAATGCTATCTCACAAGTGCAGATTGATTCAGCAGAGTGCACCTGTTAAAAAATCCTTGACCATTTAGACAGAATGAAAGACTTGCTGGAACCCTGCTCCAGCTGCGCTTTTTGACTGCACCAGCAGTGGTGTGCCGAGGCAAAACACGTTTGCCATATGGGTGATGCACAGTGCTTTGTGGAAGGACTAAACTTTCATATCCCAACAACCATAAGACATCCTCACTGAACTTTGAGAAGAATGCAGCCAGTAAAATGAGAATGCAACCTTAAGGCCCTCTGTGACTCCAGTTTCAGTTCCAATTTCAGAATAGGAGCTTTATCTTAAAATCTTAATTCAGGCACACAGACCCCATGCAAAAATTGAAGCAAAATGCAAATGTATTTTCTTACCACTTGCACTTTTGACAAGCAAGGATCTCAGGCAGTCTTTGAATAAATATTATGAAGCTTTTCACTCTAACAATCTTAAAATCTCCATTTCTGACACTGGAAGTAATTCAGAGTAAGAATCTGAGGTCCATCACACCTCAGGCTCAGGGAACCACATGCTCCTGCAGGATGACAGGACACTACAGCCAGCTGCATCCTGTAATGGTGTACAACTGGCAGCTCACAACAAACACAAGGCATTCTGAGTTCACGGAAAGTGGAAGACAAAACAACTCCAATTACTTTTTTATTTGCTCCAGGTTGGGCAGCTTCATGCAGGCTGCAAGCAGGGTAATAGAGGCACAAAATGTTGTTATCTGTGAGGGAATGTATTCAGCCAGAACTCTAAGATGTTGCAAAGGTTGATCTCTGACCTGAAGGAGATGTATTTCTCATTTTAAAAAGCCTGAAATTTACATAAAATATTGTTTCCAATAAATCTGGTGTTTTCACCTATCATGCTTGTTGCTTTAACTGTTGCATTAATAACTAGAAATTCATGACAGCCCAGTAAAACTCATGTCAAAAGGACATCAAGTCTGTATGAGCAGCACTCAGAACAGTGCTGTTATGCTTCAACATGACTGTCAGATTATTATTTTTAAATAACAAGTAGAAGAGACAATATCTTCTCATCCTTGGAAACCGAGCTGTTTTTTTTGCTGAGACTTAAAACAACATTAGTCTGAGCCAGAGACTAAGCATGGGAAAACTGAATGTCAGTGATATGCATCAGGCATTGCTATTTCAGCCCCAGCCCAAGCTCATAGAAAGAATTGTCAGACAAGTTTCAGTGCAAGCAGGATTTACAGTATAAATGTCAACAAGACAACATAAATAGCAGTGAATAAGACTTGCTGGATGATTGGATGGAAATACTATGGTGTGTTGTGAATGCATTCTTAGTCATTGTGTTGTTTCTTTCTTTAATTTTTGCAGGGGGTTTGCACTCATTGTACTGAATATATATTCTTAACGTAACTTAATATACATAACTCAAAATCCAGAGTTCCCCCTTATCCCATAGCTGTAATTATCCTCCCCCAAAGACAAAGACAGATATGCACATAGTAATCATTAGCAGAGCTTTCACAAATACCTGTGCAAGAAGCAGCTATCACCACTCTATTCATAGCTCCTATGTATGATATGGCAAGTGCACCATCTAGTCACAGCATCGCTCACTGCCACAGCCACGGTCTGCTAAAGCAGCTTGCAAACATTCAAACACACACTGTCCATGTTCAAAGCGTTCCTTTTTCTCTTTTTTCTTAATACACAATCAGCTGGCTTCACTGGAACTCTAGGGCAAAAGTATTTCTGTTGAAAAAACATGAATATTGATTGGGCAGAAGCATGTGGGCAGCCTTAGCTGGAACTTTTCAGTGGAAAGTCACTCATTTGCAAACTCAGCACTGCTCACAAGAGACAGAACATATGTAAGTGTTTATTGTGTGAATACATCTGAAGACCTATTTAAGATGATAGTTTAATGCTCCAATATTTCTGCCACAGGCTTCAATAACATTTTGTCTCCTCTACATCAAGTTCTTCCAAAGACTGGAGAGAAGAAAGAACAGCAAAGAATCCTTTTCAGCTACAATTGCTTTTTTGAAAGACTTACATCATGGTCCTACCCAAAGGAACAACACTGTTTTTGCCTAACTACAGGCACCATCAGGATACAAACAGACAACTCTTCAACTATTTAGGATAGTCTTTGCTGAATATCATTGAATTAAACTGCAAATGTATTTTCTTCCAACTTGCTCTTTCCATGAGCAAGAACCTCAGGCAGGCTGATTATCATGTTTGCTGAATATCATCAATTCCATCTGCTGAATAGCATCAAACCTATTTTAGCCTTCCCACTTCTTCCCTCTCTTTAAACTGCGCAATGGATGGTAGACACTCATCCATACCAGGATATCCAATTCCTCATCATCCTGTAGTGGTCACACATGCCCTGCTGCCTGTAAGCAATTGGGTAGAGTATGGCAAATCTAAACTGCACATCTCAGGGGGAACAGAAGAAAAGAACAAAGCCTAAATTCCCTGCTTCTAGCTTTGCCACCTACTTAGATTTCCTCCCCTGCCTGAAGCTAGTCCCGCCTGCTAGAATGACAAGGACTTTGAGGACTTTCATTGTTTCCAGGTTAACTGGGTGGCCTTCATTCCTCTTCTGCCTTGGGATTCTGTGGAGACCATCCCACTGTTTTACTTCACATCCTCAAAGCAAATGCTTGGACTCACCATTCCATTGTCTCTTTAAACTAGGCTATTTCTCCATTTTCTTCTCCTTTTTTGTGTGCCTCTGCTAAATAGAACATGAAGCCCTTTGCTGAAGTTGGTGGTGGATTATGTCTGCATCAATTTGGGCATGATCTTCCATTCTAAAGGCTCTACTACCACTCTATTTGTCTGCTTTTATCCATGCCATTGTAGTTGCTCTCAAAGACAGATGGAATTGAGACATTAGTATGCATTGTGTTAAAGAAACTCCCTCTTCTCCAAATTCCCCACGCTTCTGGAAATAACATCAATACACATGATCACCCTGGATCTACCTAGTTAGGAACTGGAGGGAGCTACTGGAAAGCCAGTCACATGTCACAATTTTGTAATTTGGCCAACAGCGCTAGCAATCTCTAACATTTTCTCTGGAGAGGAAAGTCTTGAGGCTGGGGGACAGCCTGAATTTTTTGCACCCTTTTTCACTCATCAGTACTAGGTTTTTTTTAATGAAGATCATAACCGTAGGATAGAAAAATGAAAATATCCAGCCAAGATCAATGCAGAATCCATGCAGTAATGAGCAAAATATCAAAAGGACTGATATTCAAAAGGAAGACGACACCCCAAGGTAACAGCAGCAGTTTCATTGAACCTATTGGACATTTCCAGCCTTCTGAAGGGGAGAACAAGACTGGGCCTGCAGGCAGCTGTGCAGAGCAAATCTGATAAAGCAGCAGCTTCTCCCTCTTAGCTCCCTCAACCTCACATGTGCTCTATAAAGCACAAACTAAGGTCTCCCCTGCTGAGCTAATCTCTTAGAATATAACAGCCCTGCAGTTGTCTAAAGAAAAACTGCCTCAGACAGGGCTACACATCAGACTTGGTCCCTTTATGGCTCTTTCCCAACAGTAAGCCCACACGTGATCCTTATGCTTTCATCTCTGGCTTCCAGGCAATCTTTGTTCTCACTCAGCAAGGAGGCATCACTAACTCTTTCTTGGGCTCAAAACTACAGGGACTACTCCAACACTCCCTGAAAACAGGCTGCCTTTCATATCTCCCAGCAATCCAGGCTTCTAGCCACCAGATCAGTCAGATCTCCTTAGTCCTCCAAGTTCCATTAGTTAGGAAGAAAAACAGGCACAGGTAAGAGTAGAGGCATGAATCCCTTCAAAGCTTACATTTGCCCATGATAAAATGCAGGACTCTTGTAATACTTCCAGTAATTTGAATACTGGAAAGTAGAATGGAATAACTCCAAGCTTATTTAGCCTTTTGAAAGATTAACTGTTTCTTGCTGGAACCGTTGTAGATGCACAGCTCCCAGCAAGTTGGGATGAGCCTGTGTCTGCTCTGGAAATCTGACTGAAGTTTTGTCCTTGAATTTGGTACAAAAATATTTTTTTAAATTAAAGCAGATATATTCCCTCTTCTAATTCGAACACTTTAGAAAGTCATAAGGCAAATAAAAATATCGCTATATAGTTTGAGAAGCATAAGAATAGATATTAGATTATTGATAAAGTTGCTGTGCATGCCCTTTTGGGTTCAAAAATATAGTCAAGCAAAATGAGAGAGTCTAGAAGCATACCAATATACCAAAATCTTTTCATTTGGCTGAATTTATACAAAATAATTTCCTGGTTATCCTTCCATTTTTCTTAATTTCCTTTCAGTGACTGTTAATTTAAGACAATTTTATTAATGTGGTGTTCTTTATAAATCACAGAACCCTAGAATGGCTTGGATTGAAGAGGACCTTAAAGACCATCTAGTTCTACCTCCTGTACAGTGGTCAGGGACACAAATAGGTTGCTCAAAGCCCTATCCAACATTTGCCAACACTGACCCTGAACACTTCAAAAGTGCACAGTGTCTACGTTTGGGCTGCCAAAAGCCATGTATACAAGGTAGAAGAATGGCTGAATTCTGCTTTCAGTTGAATTCCAAAAGAGAACAGTAATTCTCTTTGGGGAAATACTGCTGTCTTTCTGTGCTGATGAAGATGTTCTGCTGCAGCTCAGGAGCAGTGGTCACCTGTAGGGGAAGGACTACTGGCATGTTCTCGTTCTCTCCTTTTGTCGTTTTCCCATAACCAATCCCCGGGAATGTGTTACAAACTTTCGGGTGTGAAAAGCGAGGGGAAGCGTTTGCGGAGGTTCAAACGGTTCTGTGTTCAAATGCTGCCATCAAGCGGACTGACACAGTAGAAGGCTGCAATTAACCGTAAGCACATCGTTTTGAAAGAGTTAAGTGGATGGAGAGACAAAGAATAAAACAGTATTTTTGCTCCAAGCTTCATGTTATAAAAACATTTTTGGTCTAATAAAGCTTCTCACTAAGCCTGTCTTGTTTCCTCTTCTATCATTTTCATGTTTTAGCATCTTTGAAGTTGCTCAGACTTGACTTTGAGAGACCATGAAAATGTAAGAAGGCTGCTTTGTGCCTGTAGAATTTGTCTCGATTGCTAGGGAAAAGGGTCATATTTTTCATTGCATACCCATGGACTTGTCTGAGACCTCAGATATGAACTTCAGCACTGCTTCCCCATCTCAAGGACCTACAGGGGACTGAAATGCAAAAAAAAATTATCATTTTGAGTTTTAGAGTTAATAACCAAAATTTAATTATTCAATGGTTCTTCAAATCCCAAATCAACAGTTCAGTTTATATTTGAAACTGAAACATTCTCCTTTACATAAAGTCTTATCCCTCCTCTTAAAAGATTTAAAACATCCTTCACCATCATTATTTTAAAAGTACCTTCATGTCCTTCAACAAAATTTAGAGAAACTTCAAAATGTTACTTGATGTTAAAAAGGGCAAAATACCAGTACATTTTCTGGGTTTCTCTCATTTAATAGCCACAGAGATGTAACAAAGCTGCCGTGTCTTTGTGGACCTCTAGTGCTGACTCCAATATGGGTTGAGCAACTACAAAACTCTTCTCTCAAGTTGCTCTTTCACCTAAGCCAGGCATAACTGGATATTTTCCTAGGCTGTGTGACTTCCAGGAACACAGGATTTGTCCATGCCTCATTCACAAGAAATGCATAGTAAATGAGATGTGTTTTGGAAAATTCACAATGTATGGATAGTACATGTGCAATGATTTCATGTTCTCTGGATGCATAAGCATGTAGTTCTGCCAGGAAGGTCCTGTATTTATAAAAACAATAAGTGTTCCATATCTGTAGCAAACTGTTTTGCCCTTAAGGCTGTGATAGTAAATAAATTTGCCAAGGCAAATTTGAGAACTTGGAGAGGGAATGACATAGTTGTAGAAAGTATTGTACTCGGCCAGTGCAAACTGCCCTGTTGTTTTCAGGGATGGTTTGTACATATTCCTGTAGCCATGTCCTTGACACTGCTTCACTCTCAAAAGCTTAAGGTCTGTTTTAAATAGCAGTACTGTGCTCCACCTAGATCTAAATATTTCTTTGAAAACAGAAACTCATGCTATCAACCTAGAAGAGCAAACTAGCTGGGCTGCTGTGATATATCTTCAGCAGATGGTTTAGCACTTACAGATGTAATCCTCATTGATCCAGAGCAATGCATAGATTATTGGCTTATGGACCAATATCAAGAATGGCAGGAAAAAGAAAAACCATGTATGTATTCACCATTCAGATATCCTTCTCCAGAATTCAGTGATTGTTCCTTCATATGTTCTTCTTTTCGCATCAGACAGACCTCTCTCCCAACATGGCTTTTTTCCACCTCCCTGGGAAAAAACCTAACTAACATCCCTCCCTCAAAAAAACCCAAAACCAAAACCCACCCAAACAAGCTCAAAACAAACAAACCAAACCGGAAAATCATCCAAAACCTGTGTCTAAAAACCAGATATTTGTGGAACAGCTAATTTTATTGGGTTATTGTTTTGTTTTTTTGTTTGAAGAAATGCACTGTGATGGAGGAACTGCCCACTGGATCACCACAGAAAAAAAAAAAGTGACAGTTTATAAATATGAATTATAACTTCATAAGTTTTATAGTCTAAAATACAAAGCTTTGTTACTTAAAGCCTTGTTCTGTCCTGGAGCCGACCAAGCTGTAAGGATAGGGAGCCTCTGCAGTATTTAAACAATATATTTATTGTTTATATAATATATTGTTTAAACAATATATTGTTTAAAATATATTGGTTTGAAAGAAGTGTGTAAACTCCTGAGACTCATGTTTCATGGCTTGAAATTCAACTCTGTTTATCTGGTTTTGCATTCATCTGGGTTTCTAAGACATCTTCAAACTTCAGTACAGCTGGCTGAAAAGTTGCCAAATGTTGGTCTTTCCAACAAGAGCTTTGAAAAGCAGCATCTTCTTACTTTAAAATTTTCATCCTGTTATCTAGAATTCAACACTTTCCACAGTAGTATCTGAATACCATTTTCCCTCTTAGCACTACATTGTAATGCTGTATGTGTAAATATTATCAGCAAAACAGCAAACTTGCTATATATTCATTGCAATTCAGAGAGATAAGAAAAAAAAATCCTACTATAATGCCATGTATGTGCTTTAAGGCTTTTTTGAAATTGAGCAGCTGTTAATGGATTTGGGAATAGCATAGTCATGAGAGAGCTGAGAAGAGGCTGCTAATCATTCCTATCTAGGGTGGCTGGGAAAATAAATTGTTGCATAAGACAGCTTTAGGCTCTGCAGTTCGAAATGATTGGTTGTTTTGGTGGGTTTTTTCCTTTGATTGTTTTTTCTTACAGGGAGCAGTCAGTGCCAGGCTGGCCATTCAGAAGCTGGGAGCGCCAGGAGGGTCATGCCCCAGGGTGGGACAGACCCATGGCCTCACCAAAGCACAGGCTGGCAGAAGCTGAACACTTTGCTGGGGCTGGTAATGGGGCCCATTGGCAGTTCCAGACACAGCCAGTGATGAACCAGCTCCAGGGGCTGTCCAGGGGCTCCTGGCAGGAGCAAAAGCAGAAAGAGCCAGAGGCAGGGTGGGAGCGCAGGCCCAAGGGCCCCTTTCAGCAGATGGGCTACCTACAGAAGGTAGTCCAAGGACCAACTGCAGGCAGAGGTGGAGCCCAGCATGGCTAAAGCACTGCTAAGACCAGAACCAGCAGTACTGGGCTGACCCAAAATGGTCCTGAGGGCAGGAGTTGGGTGAGAGCCCCAGGCGAGGCTCTTCAGGGAGGTTGACTTCTTCATGCCCTCAGGCCCCTGACAAATTTATGGCTTTCACAACCCTTTGCCTTTTTGCCACTGCTGCTTTTGATTCTTGAAAACCTCATCCTCTCCTTGAAATGTGACAGAAAAAGAAAAAGTGAAGAATTAAAACCAGCTGTCCTATTTTAGGTGACATGTGACATCTTTTCCTTTCTCCCCATGACACAGTCATGAAGGATACTTCTCTCAGCAGAGGTCTTTAAGGAGTATTTATAGAGAAGTCAGAATCTGATCCTTTAAATCTCTACTAGGTCTTTAAAAATAAAGACATTGAACACCTTTTTAACATTTTAAAATAGATAAATAGAAAAATTTATAGATGCAGAAGTTCAAGCAAGAGACCTTTAACCTGAAATTAATATCCCAAAGACCTCTAAGAGTCTATAGAATCTTAGAAGCATGTAAAAATAGCAGCACTGACTGAATAGGTGAGATATCAGTGTGAATTTGCTCCTACTGGTTGCAATCTCTAAAGCCTTTATCTGATATAGCAAACGAGTTCAGCATGGACACTTGTTGCAGACGTTGCTGTAGAATAAGGTTTGGAAATGAATAAATAAACCAGTATAGCCCTTAACTGCTGTTTATTAAAAAAAAAAAAAAAAAAAGGCATTACTTTGAGTAATTTGGAAGTACTGCACTTACCAAATGAGCTATGCACAAGACAAGAATGCTGCAATACAGTTCCAGTGATATTTTTTATTTTACAAAAAATAGCTGCCTTGAAGAGAAATCAAAATAACATTCCTTGCTTTTTAATCCTTTTTTTTTTTTTTTTTACCTTTTATTTTGGGGAATGATAAAATCCTTAACAAGACAGATACATTACATTTCCTCATTATCACACACCACAATTTACAGCAAATACACCCCACAAATACTGAGGCCAAACACAGGCAATAAATTTTACATATTGCTATGAAAAGTTGCAAGACGCTGCTTGGCTTTCAAGGGCCTAGATGGCAGTGTAGTTCTTAGTGTAATTAGTCAATTTGATCTTCTCTGGGAAGATAATATTAACTGAGAGGTTTTCCCCATTGTTAGACTTCAGAAAAAAGCTCTTTTTCTTGCGCAGGAGATGACTATACTTGGCATTAGCAAGCCACATTTCACACTTTGAGAAAAAAACAATCCCAGTTGTACCCAAGACAACAAGACACGTAAGCAAGCCCAGCACAACAAAACATATCACCTGGCTTCTACTCAGTAAGGGATCTGCATTTTGAATTGTTTCTTTCACTGTTATTTTCAGGATCTCTTGTTGTTGATGCACTGACCTATGGTGAGCTTTTGAGAGTGGCTTGTAATTCTGCATATGCCTTGTCTCCATATTCATTCCAGAGAGACTTGTGTTTTTGCTGGGATGCTTGCAGGTCACGCCAACAAACTCTGGTTTACAGATGCACTCGAACCCTCCCTGGGGCTGCTCACTGCAAGTCCCTCCATTCTCACACGGGCCACTTGCACAGAATGTGAGTCGGCTGCTGCAGAGCTTTCCTGTATAGCCATGGGGACAAGAGCAGCTGAAACCCACGCCAACATCTGTACATGTTCCTCCATTCTCACACGGGCTGGATTCACAGTCGTCTCTATCTATTTCGCAGAAGTTGCCAGCAAAACCGGAAGGGCAGAGACAGGAAGCATGGGGTGCAAAGCCATTGTCATCAATGCACGTTCCTCCATTCTGGCAGGGAGAACTGGGACAGATAACAAACACAGAGACAAAACTGAAGTCCAAAGGAAGAAACTATTAGGAAACATTTCATGTAATAAAAAGAGCTGGTTTTCTTTAGAAGAGCCAATTCCAAATGCAAATCCACTAAAGTCAGTGAAGCTGAATAAAGAGTGAGTTTGTTCAACAGCTTTGTTAATACAGCTAATAATATCTTCTGCTGACCCTTTGGGCAGGATTAGTACACCAATATATAAATTCAACTCGAAGAGCTGCAGAAGGATTTTAATTTATTTCAAACATTTATTCAAATTAAGTTTCTCACTGTTTTTATATGCTTGGGGCTATTTAGCTACTCAACTAACTACTCAAAGAAAGACATGTGCAGCATGGTGCTTCCTTTCTATCTGATTATTCCTAAAATAATCTATATATTGTATTGGCAGAGCAAAACAGTGCCATAACAACTAGGTGTAAAGCTGATTGTGTTTATTCTGCCTGTGTTCCATGATACAAAAAATTTAGAAGCAAACAGATACTTTCCTAGAAACTGCTGTTCAGCCAAAATTTTTGATAGATACAATTGTAATAAAAAATATCAATGAGAGAATTTCAGCCTGGGCAAAGACAGCTGTAATGTGAGAGCTGGACCATAGGAAACCAAGTATTTCTGCAAACACTTTTAATACTTCCCAACTAGTAGCCTGTTTTATGTGACATAAATTAATTGAGAGATCTTTTCTATCTTTACAATGCTAGTGTGCCTTGCTGAGTGTAACGCCAAAAGACGTGGCCACCCACTGACTGGCAAAAATGTGCCAATTCAAGGGATCTGTGCAAAGTGCACTTGGTCCTTAGCTGCCCCTGCTGGCTGACAAAGGTCCCTGGGTCCCAGGTTTACAAATAAACCACAAACTCCACTTTCATGGCAGTTCATCACATATCAACAAAGCTTTTAAAACTCACTTTGTAAAAATTGAAAAATATTTGGCAAAGTTTAGGACAAGCCTCTTTGACAACAAAACTTTTCTGAATACTTATGTACCCCTGAAGCACAGTACTGCCTGATAGTTGCTAAGCCCAAGCTGTTATTTAAGGCCCCCCGCTTCCAGGGCAAAGTCCCAGGGGTAATGAACATCACAGCTTCAGATGCAGATATTTCACATATGGAGCAGTCAGCAGCAACAGGCTGTAACAGAATTCCATGGTGACACAGGGGGACATGGGGATTTCATGGGGACACAGGGATTTAAAAGATCTGTTGATGTCTGACTGAGATGTCTGTGTAAGAGATGCAAGCTCCTGACTACAAATGGTCCCTGATCACCAGTCAGAACAAGGCTGGGCTTGTCACCATTGATCTGGGACTACCTTTGGTAGAGATTGCTCCAAGCATCTCTGGCTTCACTGGGGACAGAAACACTTGGCAGCCATCTATCAGGAGAACCTGAACATTGTGGCAGAGGAATCATCTGTCTGTTTTCCGCAGCTTCCACATTAACTGCTCTGTCCCCTAGTACTGTTCTTCACTTTAGCTGTTGGCTGGGTAAAAAAAGCACTAAAAGAACATACTGGAAGTCTGGGAGCAGTATTAGGAAAGCAAACTGGGCTTTGACATGGACATTGTTCGTGATAACTCAAGGTAAGGAATTTCAACATATTCAACATTTTTAAGCCAAATATGGAAACTGGAGTTATACAATGAGTTTGTATATGTATTGAGTGGTTATGGACATCTTGGAGAATCTAGCACCCTGCCTTAGCTTTACGGGTCCCATGGAAAATTGGACAAGCTGGTTTGGATATGACAATGTGTAGAAGTTTGAACTTTCATGGCTGGGTTGAATCTCAGTACTTTCTAGAGAAATGGGAAGAAATTGTTGGAGAATGTAAGCGTAAACTTTTTTTCTGAAATTTTCAGAAATGTAAAATACTGAAATTAAAACCAGTTAAGGGGAAAAACGAAGAATTTTGAAAATTTTCTTTATTTGTTACTAGCAGAGTTGCATTTGTTTAATTTAAATATGTTTAAATAAATAAAGCTTTAATATTAATTTCCTTGAATACATCCTGCTACTTTGCATTTTTGGCACTTAACACAACAAGGTGTAGTACATGAAGGCTTAGTCCTGGAAAGCATTCTTCTTTGCTTCCCAGACAGTCTGACTTGTTTTACAAAGTAGCACTCACTGCTCAGCTTCAAAGCAAAAACCTCAAAACATCACACAGAGGTCACTAATGCAGACCTAATGTTACATGTACTAGTCTGTTTACATGCAATAATGTTACATGTAAACAGACTAGAATAAACACTTTGATTTGTGAATTGTCCTGGTTCCATCTGTGAATATTAACTAAGGAACTAGAAGTAATGCTCAGTAATACCAACATTTTTAACATTACCACTGAAGGGTAGAGAGGAATTGAGAGGAAGTGAGATGTGAATGAATGACACCATCTGATGAGGTCTCTTCCTACGATGTGGGATGCACTCTCTGGTGGACTCTGAATTATTAGCAGACATGGAGTGCTTATGCTGAAAACAGTTGTCTTTTTGAACTAAATGCAGATTTGCAGACCCTGGTGCTAATTTTCCTGAAAAAGACAGCTTCCTAGAGAAAAAGAATCACCGTTTCAAGTATGTTGCTTTCTTGAGAAAAAATTTTCATGATTTCCAGGATAGTTCGTCAGCATTCAGTTCAAAAAGTGAGTGCCAACACAAAATAAGTAGTTTCAGCAATTTAAAACCATAAGGCCTTTAAGGAAGTACATGGAACTAATCTGTTATTAATGTATAACACATTACTAATGTGTTATTTTGTTGATGCTGTATTTTGGAACTCACCTGTTTTTTGGGATAACTAGTATATATGTCCACACTGAATTACTGAAATATTTGGTCTACAGATGAAAACCAGAAAAACCTATTCACATCCCCCATGTTAGGCAAGTAGCTTGGATGTGAGTCATGGCTCTTTCAAGAAACTTAAATTTCCTCATTGCCAATGAAGAAAAATAGGCAAATCAGAGTAGCAATCTTAGAGGCTGAAAGTAAACCCAGACAAAATGGTGAGAGTATCCCCCAAGTAAAGGTGATGATGAAAAAATTCTACTGACATGAAGTTGTGAAAGAATGGCAATTCTTGCCAGAGAGAGTGAGAGGTGTTAATGTTCCTTAAACAAGAGAGTACAAGTCTTCAGGAAGATTCAGACATAAGGTAAATCTTAATACTCGTAATTATCTATAGCTGAGCAAAAAGAACCAGGAGGTATCCATATAGAGCTAGAGAGCAAGAAGGTAATCTCCTGAAAGAAAACTGTGATTTTAGGGTGATAGCTTTGTATCCACCATAAAGGCATTCTGTATGTTTATGGGATCAGAACTTTGATGAGCTAGAAGACAGCAGATGCTTCTAGATTTGAACAGAAACTCCAATTTCCATTTTCTCTAACACTGAAAGGTTTTTGAAAAGAGCTTTTTTCAAGCAGTTCTATCAGTGACTTTGCTGGAAGTTCTCTAGCCTGTGCCCATTGCCTCTTGACCTTTCATTCTACGACAAGTCTGGCTCTGTTTTTGCTTCCCCCATCAGGTACTCATACACATGGACAAGTTCCTCAGAGCCTGCTCTTCTCCAGGCTAAATGACCAGCTCTCAGCAGCTCTTTATAGGAGAGATGTTCCCATTCTTTAATCATATCCATGGCCCTTCACTGGACTCACTCCAGTATGGCCATGTCCTTTTTATATTGGGTAGCCCAGAACTGGACCCAGCACTCCCAAGGTGTCTCACCAAGACTGAGCTGAGGGGAAGAACCACCTCCCTCAACCTGCTGGCACTGCTGTTTTTAATGTCCCATTTCTTAAAAAGAATAGTGAGCAATGGTCTCCCTGTTCTGATGGAAGTGAGATTGTTTCCTTCAGTTAACTATGGGCGTATTATGATATGTTGGCTGAGAAAAAAGGACAGACTGGTGGGCTAGGTGTTTTCATGCAGACAGCTTGTGTGCTAACTACTGTTCTTACTAGGCTGTGCATAAATTATCCCTGACTAGAGGTGAGAACACAGGATAGGAGTCACTTCAGGTCTGTATACGAAAATCATGAGAAGGCATAAGTTCACCACAATAAAGCGTGCAAATTAGCACTTTCAGTACTCAAATTGTGCCCAGAAAGCCACACTGATAAACTGTTAAGTCTTTACAATACTAATAGATTTGTAAATTTTGATAATAATTATCAGCAACTATCAGAAGCATTGTGTATTTTAACACAGATATACTTCCACTTAGCAAAGAATTCTGAATAATAGAAGCATAGATTTTAAATGCATGTCAGAAATCAAAATTTACCCATTAATAATGCAGGGTCCTTTCTTGAGATGGCAGTTTTTTCCTGTAAAGCCCTGGGCACACAGACAAATATATCCTCCATCACCAGTCTCTATACATGTTGAATTATTGGTGCAGGGCTTTGCTGAACATGGGTGAATATCTGTTTAAAAACACCAAACAGGGCTTGATTAATCTAATGAGAAAGAGTTAGTAAATAGCATAGAATACTTCAAATAAAATATACCTTTAACAATACTTCATCCTGCATTTTATAAATTCTTATCTATTCCTCCCTTTGTTAAAATGGAATTTAGGTTGTTCAGCCATTGCAAGCAATTTCAGTTTATTTCTCTTTCTAGCTCCTGCTTGCAAAATGTGTTTGAATTGCTCCATTCTATAAACAAGTAGTATTAGAAATAAAATATTAGTATGGGACAAGAACTTCTACATTGTCTAGCCATACTTTCACAATCTTGGCTTCTCCGTGAGCAGAATTCTGAAAAAGCAATCAGGAAACGGGAGATCTCTCTGCTCCCTGCCCATATCATTATGTGCTTATGAACAAATGTTTCATAAAAACAGAGATCAGCAATTTACAAAAAAAATCTGTTAAAATTTCATCTTTTGGCTGGGCTATATTCAACCCTTACATAACTGTACCAGAACACAGAGCTGTATGACATCTGGACCCAAAGTCACACATCTCATTTGCTTTGCAATTGCCCTGCTGAGCCACTTCCCACTCAAATGATTACTGAATTTTTAAAATAATTAAAACTAAATAAACAAACAAGTGCATATTTTAGCAAGCTACTGCAGCAGCTGCAAAGAAGTGCTGACTGGAAGGTATCTGATGCCTCACACACACATATACACACTTTCTAAGAAGATGAAAAGGGATTTAAGGGCATTTATATTTTACTCCCCACAGCATAACATGAAACTTAGATATCATGAGGTATACTGCAAAATTTTAACCACAGAAAACAACAGGCTTAGCTTTCAAATACAATCTTCCCTGGATAAAAGGTTCTATTTCCAAATGCATTAGCCTGTTCTTGTTGCAAGCCAACAACTTAGCATGCACTTTGAGTGTAAACCCCAATATTCACAAGGACCAAAATAATCTTGAATGCTTTTTGGAGCAGTGATGTTTGCCAGCTATTTTCACAGACTCTAAAGGCAGCTAATAAAGTGTGTACTTTGAACTTGAAACACTCTGAAATATACATATATATATGTGTATATATACATTACTGTCAATAATTTATGTCACGTATTTGATTTTAAAACACATTTTAAAAGAGTCTTGTACCAGATTATTTTAAAACACAATATGTAAATAGCCTCAATTAGAATAGTTTTATTTCATTTTACCTCTCAAAAGGACAACCACCGAGTGGTAACTGAGATAAAAATACAAAAACAAGGATGCTACATTTATACACATATTATGAGTGGCCTCAACCACGTTACCCATAATTAACAGTTGCATCAAACTAAGTACATGAAGCAATCATTGAGTGTTTTTGTGAGGAAGATATGCTCAGTAGTTTGTCACAGGAGAATTTTTAGCCCCTGTCTCATGCATTCATAGCACAGGCATTAGAGACTCCACCTGTACTCTCTGATGAGTTTACTAACATGTGACCTTGGCAGAGCAGTCCAGTGACAAGCAGGACAATTTACTCCCAGCTTACACTGTATGTTGGCTTTTTAGCCAAATAGAGGCCAGGATTCCAGTAGGAGGTCATGGACCAGCTAACACGACCGTGTAGGCACAGCCAGGGGTGACACGCTAACAGATCTGATTTAGCAAAGTGGATCAAACACTCTGGCTAGGCTGTCCTTTTTTTCCTGGAAACAAATTGACTAAATTGATTTTCCCTTTGCTATGGTCAGTGTTTGATGTGGTTCCTGTACTGTGCAGTGCATATCAGCTGCAGAGGGAAGCTGTTTCCAGAAGATGAGAAGATCATGGACAGGCTCCACTGCAAATAGGTAACCAGTAGTGTTAGCACCAAGACCAACTCACAGATGTCTTTCTTCAATTGCCTTGTCTTTCCGTGTGACTGCAATAATAATCCCAAATGCTACCACTGATTCTGCCCTACAAGTTTATAGTGGACCAGGCTGCCCATATTAAACAACAGCTACGCAACCAGAGGCATTAGCAAACCAGTTGTTGATCTAAAAGTACTCCAGAAATGAACTTCCATGATCAGAGCCAAGGAAGTCATACACTAACTTTTCAACAAAACAGAAGAGGTATCATCACCAGTCAAATCATCTTTTTTCCTCCCATGCTTAGCAAGCAAATAAACTGCTAAGACTATATCTCTATTTTAGAAACATTTCAGTTGTTTTTAGTGACCAATGCATTTCAGACCATCCTACAATTTTCCATTCTAGGTTTTTCCTTCTTGTTTCCTACCCTGATCAAGTTTCATTTAATGGTACCTGTAAATTAACTGTAGCTATCTGCAATGACTTTATACAGGCAGGAAACTGACACCAACTTTTGGCAGAGGGTGGTGAGATCAGGGGCTGAGCAGTAACTCATTTGAGGTTTCAGTGCTTTATTGAGTCAGGATAACAATTTCTATCAACTGTCCAGCAGCAAGAAGAGGGTACTCACACCCTTCTCTCGATCCCTTTTAGCAAACAATGCATTTAGAGTAGGTAAAACCACTGACATGAAAGACTATCAATATTACATTGCTGCAGATGAAAAAATAGTTATCCTTTTGGCTGAAAATTCTCAGCAGCTCTTCATGGGGATCCAAATTGAAACTGGCAAAGAAGACTCTGAGATGACTCTGAGTGTTGAGAGAAATTATAGCTTCTGCATTTAAGCAAAGGATGCCCTTTTTGGTATTATAGGACTAGCTTAATGAGTATGTGCTAAATTAATGTTTTTTCATAAAGATGTGGGTTCAATTTTCAGTGCATTCTTTTGCATCCTAAGTAGCAATTGCAAGAGGGAAACATTGCAAGGCTCAGAATTGCAGAGATATATTAATACTAAGAAATTCAGGTATGCAATTAAAGCTTTTAGAAGTAGCTGTGAAGATGCTACCTTTAAAATGTGGAACTTTGTATTCACTGATAAGCAACAGAACTGAGCCTCCTAAGGTGACAGAGGGGGGATTGTTCTGAGTAGCTTTAGAAAACTCTGATTGTAGATCAGAGAAGGACTCATTCCTCCTCATTAACTCTAATGAGAACCTAGGTGTCTGTCTCAGGTACAAACACATGTGAGATGTGTCCAGAACAACATCTGGAGACCTTAGAGTGACATCTGCACCACAGATGTGACCACTGCTACCACAGCTCCTGCAAACATACCAGGCAGACTTTAAGAAGCCTCGTTTTGCCCAGGTGTGCAGTCAATGAGGCTGCAAAACCTGATGAACAAATGCGTAAATGAGTACCTGAGAACCTTGCACTAAATTCCATGTCACTGCAAGGATGAGACCTGCCTAAAACCTTCTGATTCTTTTAGTCTTGAAAATCTTATGCAGTTCAAACTGCCACCAATCACCACTTTGGCTATGCATTAGAGAGCTCAGGCATGCTCTTAAAAGTATAAGCCATATACCAACAAAAGCCTGAAAGGCATAAAAAGAAAATGAGGCCCTGGACACCTGTCCTCTCACAGCTGCTGCTACAAGGGCAGAACAGCGCATGCCCCTGGATGCTCCTAGATCTGAGGGGTTTCCATCTTCAGATCTCTCTGACTGAACATTTGCCTGTGTTCAGCCACACCACCTCAACAAAGGCCAATTCTTCAGCTTGCTCATGCTAAGCTGGTTGATTCTGACTGGCACAGGGTGAGAGAGTGCACACGGAGCTGTGCTTAACCCTCAGACCTGAGGGGGAAGTGGCAACCTGCTCAGGAAGACCTTTTCCTCAGTTATAGTAATGTCACTTCACTGAATCATCACTGGGTTAAGTAAGGAAAAAACAAACACAATGTTTTCCTTTCAAGAAGTACTAAGAAAACAGCATATACATATATATATAAAATGTGCTACATAAATATTTAACATCATTTAACATATACAATTTGTAATTTGATTAGAAGGGCTTAAATGACAAGAAGAGAGCAGTTGCTTGTTGGCCTTGTCCCTGATAATTAACACTTAAAATAGAATGAATTTACACTTTTCTCACACATATGCCCAATTACAAAAGATATGCATTGCTTCTGGGTAAACTATTATGGAAGTTTGAGGTTTATGTGCTGCTGCCCAGAATCTCCTCACTATCTGGAGCTAACACAGTATTTAAAAATTAGTTCTCCAGGAGGACTTTGCGTGAATCGAACACCAGATGGGGCTGCCTCCCCTCACTTGCTCAAGGAGAGAAAAGGATGTGCAAACCTATGTCACAGAGGCTGCCAACCCAACCCTCCTCACAGACGCACTGCCAGGGCTTGGCACAGCTGCCGTGCAAGCACCCAGGAAAAGGAACACACTGATTACAAAGTGCACCCTGCCAGCCAGGTTGACACCTGAAAGAGACAAAAGAGAAGACAGAAACATAGTTTATTTTTAATAAACATAATTAAAATGATGCCATTCTTTTTGAGGCACAATAAATAAACTTTTGCATACAAAATTGTACTATTTGAACTAAAGCATACCATCAGTGCTTCTGGGATACTAAAAGCAGTTTATGTGAAGAAAACTATTTCATTCAGAAAGAAAAAAAAAAAAACCAACCCAATGTAAATACTTCATACTGGGAAAAAAGTAAACTAAACAGGTATCTAAACATCCATGCTCTATGATTTCAGTTACTGTATCCTAATAGAGTGCTGTTTCATTACAGATCCATATTTTCTAAGACCAAACCATTTCAGTTTCTATCTCTCTTACCAGGACTATGAATTATTGAAGCTGACCACTCCTCTGCTAATACCCTTGTGTGACAGATCTTTTTACCTGCATTCACTAGGAAATTCACAGAATCCATTCTCTGGATGGCAACCAGCTTTACAGTTCACGCCTAGAAGAAGTGATTTATAACATTAAACCAGAATAATCGGCACAAACCCCCCCACATCATGTCCTATACACATTATGGATGCTTTGAAAGAACCCAGACTGCAAAATGTTCCTTTTCTTTTTTCTTCAAACGCATTTTTGCATCATAAAATTTTGAATTAACCTAATCTGTAGCATGTTATAGAATGTTCCTACAGGGCAAGTAAAATGACATACAGAATTAATCATAAAAGAATGCAAAGTTACTTTAGCACACGAAAAGTGTACATAATACACCATTTTTGAGAGGTAATGTCAGGGCATATTCATGGATGTCATTTCACGACATGCAACTCCAAATGCATTGTTTCAGAACTACTTGAAACACAAAAGCACTTTTAGTCAAGAAAAAAAAATCCATTTAAAACTACTTAGAAGAAAAGCGCGGAATTCATTTCAACCCTATATCGGATGAAAATAATCACTTTCATTAAATCATGCACAAATAACGTAAGTTAAGGAGAAGAGACCTCAGTCGCAGTTCTTGTTTGTTTGTTTAAGCACTTGCCCCAAGCAGCGCTCTGAAAGATCACCGCTAGCCGCCGACACCCTGCGCCAATGGCAGGAGGAACGCTGCACTCCGCCCGCTGCCAGGGAAAAGCTTCCCGACGGCACCAGCCCCTCTGCCTGGAGCGAGGGCTGGGCATGCCTTTGCCTTCGAGGGACTCCGGGAGGGCTCCCGTCATCGCCGCTGCCCGGCGGCCCCGGCCAACTCCCCAAACTTTCCCAAGTCGCCTCCCCTCCCGCGACACTCCCCGCGGCGGCGGAGCCCGGCGGGCAGACGCTCCCGGTGCCCGGCCTTACCTGGGGCTGCGGGGAGCACCAGGGGCAGCAGGCAGCAGCAGCAGCCGAGGATGCCGGCGGCGCGCAGCCCCATGGCCGGGCCGGGGCCGCTCCGCTCCCCGCGGGGCTCGGCGGACGCGGGGTCGGGAAGGAGGCACCCCCCGCCCGCAGCGCCGCCGGGATGGGCGGACGGGGCGGGAGGAGGGAGGGACGGAGGGCGGGGAGGGCTGCCCGCCTCCACCCGCGGCCGGGGAGCTGCCCTCGGGGCCGGGCAGCCGCGGTCAGCGTCGCCGCTCCGAGCCGCGCTGCTCCCCGAGGCCGGCCAGAGCAGCCCAGCACCTCCAGCACTTCCAGCACTTCCAGCAACTCCAGCACCCCAGCAGCTCCAGCAGCTCCAGCAGCTCCAGCACCTCCAGCACCCCCAGCAGCTCCAGCAACTCCCAGCAACTCCCAGCAGCTCCAGCAGCTCGGCTCCTGCCGCGGGCGAGGGGAGGAATCCTGTAGGGGCGCGGGAGAAGGGAGGTCTGGGGCGAATGGGAGTGTTAGGCACGCCTTTGGTCTCCTTAAAACTTAGTCTGGCTGCCCGCAAAGACCTAATTTGGGGCTTGTCTTCAGAAATCTAAAGAATTCTCAGTCATTCTCATCAGAGCTCCCAACACTTTCAAGAAAGGCTCAGCGAAGGCAGGGAAAGTGTAATACTATTCTGTTTCTGAGGCTTGAGAATTCAAAAAAGACTCCACCAAAACGCCCAAAAGTGTACCTTTAGCAGTCACGGAGCAAATCAAGAAAAAACATTACTTTTACCACGAGGCAATTAAAATTCTGCATTTTATTCTGTGACTCTACATTTCTCTTTTATATCTCTTTATTCTTCCTTTGTGGTGTCCCTTAAGGAAATAGACTGGCTATTTCCTATTCTTTGTGTTCCTTCTAGTTCATTGTTTTCTTTTAAAGAAATTCTGCCTGGTTTTTAGGATTCCTGAGGGACCTGTTTTTTTGGCTACTGATGCAGTGCTTTCTTCCACCAGACCTCATTTACTAATTTGCCTGCTTTTATGTGAAGCAAATAGAGATCCTTATACTATGGTGATAAAACCACAATGGGCTTATTCAAGATTACCTGCTCGAAAATGCACACTGAAAAGCACTCATTAGCTTCAGATTGTCCATGTAGTGGTTTTTCGAGAGAGTGACATCATGTAGGTTGTAAAAGTTTGCTGCTAGCAATGCTGCCTTTTAGTTTTAACCAAGAATGGAGGAAGTGAAGGACAGAGAAAGGAAGAGTAGAAAATGAGGGTTGGGTTAAAAGAGAACACTCAGGGAGTGAGGTGTGAGAGGCAGACACTGCTTCTTCAAGGCCCTCCAGAAGCTTTGGTATCTGAGATAAGCTGTGCCTATCTGACTCCATAGGCGCAGATTGCATCCATGCCTTTTCTGCTTGTCTTGCTTTCTTTTACTGAAACATTACTTACTGTTTTGAAAAGATTGCTTTGCCTCACAGCTTTTCCTGTAGGCCACCAGACCAGGCCTTGCTAGGATATTGTCAATGGTGCCCTAGAGAATGTGGAGTGCCGGTGATGATGACTACTTAATCCTTTACTCTGCCCTTCTGCGAGCCTGTGCTTCTGTAGGGTAAATATTAGCAGCTCTTTGTTCACTTTGCTTTTACTCTTAGGTATTTGTTCACACTCAGGTTGTGATAGGCCCAAGGTTGCTTATTCTTCCCTTAGGTGGTAAGTTCTCTGGTTGCTGGTGTAGAAGCCCTGCTATGCTAGACCTTTTTGCATTTTTGGACCAAGAACCGAGACATAACCTGGGTAGTTAAAAGGGTTCCAAGCATTCTGTGATTTCTGTGATATTCCAGTATTACCATGGCCAACTAGTAAAGAAAGGCTTTAATCATTCTGCCTTCTATCCTAGAAATTTCTTGTGTTCTTCTTTCTTCAGACCTTAAGAGTAAAGAATCTGTAGAATTCATAGGTTTTATTCATACACTCATCAATGTCAAATTGTCTTCTCTAATTTGCATTGTAACTAGAGGCTCTGACATAAGATGACACATTTCTTCTATTTTCTGAAATAACTACCAAATATATGCTGTATTGTTCAAAACTGACACCTTACAAAAATCATTAGGAATGTCTGGTTCTCACAATGCTATGTACAAAGTTATAATGGCCATTGCAAACTTCAATTTTTGTACTCTCTTTGCTTTTCAGGCTTTTTTTTACAGACACACTGTTAAGTAAAAACTAGCTACTTTTTAGGACAACTCTACTTCTTACTCTCCTGTGTCTCAGAGATGCCTCTTAGGTTGCTGGAAACAGGAAAAATCTCAATTTTCCCTTCTCTTCTACTTTCTTCAACTGTTATCTAAACAAAACTTGTTGATTTTATTTCCAAGGCCTCATAATCCTTTTGTTTTAGAGTAGAGTCTATCTGTTGAAACAGAATCTGCCCAGATACTAATCCAAAAATAATTTCAAAACAGAAACCCAGCATTCTGTAAATCCAGGCTAATTCTCTCCCCTCCTTCCACCTGAGTAAACCAAGCTGAAAATCACTTTTACTTAGCTGGTTTAGTGCCAAAAGCATGCTGATCCAAATCTCCATTGTCTTCACAGTACTTCTTGAAAATTACAGTGATCGTGTTCCGTGTTTCAGATCTTAGTGATTTCTACTCAGGATAACCTTAATTTTTTTACCTTTTTGGGTCTTTCCATTAGAAATTGGAAAGGAAAGAATCTCATGTAATAGATGTCTAGGTGATCATCCATTCTTCACCTAAAAATACTTGAGTGCTGAGTACACATTGAGAAGTGCTGGTCTAGGATCTCCTAACTGTGATTATTAGGCTCCATTGGAGTTTAATGGAAATCTTGGGAGGTTTCCATTGGAACTTATCTTAGGAATCAGGGGCATCAGATCATCCAAGAAATTGACAGCAACAATTGAATCCAGAAAAAAGTCTTTAAGGAGCCTTGTCCAGAAACTAATACAATACTTCCAATTTGCTCCAAGAAAATGGTGCACAACTATCCTTCATTCTTAGACAGGAATAAGAAACATCTTCAAGGACTGAGATATTGGAAAAGGCAGACTGAGACTGAGAATTCAACTTGGCAAGAACTTCCTTTTGTACCTTGAACATAGAAACAGTGTTCTTCATCCTTCTGCTCAGCAACATGCAAGTAAGTTTGCAAAGTCTGAAAATCCAGAAGCAACAAGAAATCCTTGAAGTTACATCCTGGCTAGGAGTTCTTGTGCTCCCAAGGTCCTGTTTGCCTACTACTCTAACACTTTTTGACTGGAGAGAAGTATAATCACATTTTTATTTCACTGTTGCAAGAATCTGAGGCTGGAGAATCTGCATCATCAAGTGACAAGAAACATAAAGCAATTAATCGGTATTACAGCTCCTGAGGGTCCCTGAAAACTCTGGTAGCTGGAATCTGAGGCTATCAGCAGTGTCATAAAGAAATCATAAACCAAATGAGACCTCACATGAGGTGGTGAAATAACTTTGATTAATTTGGACTATCCTTATACATATTGCAAAGAGTAAAGGAGAAATATCAATTACAGGGCTGTGCCACTGGCATGGGACTTTGTGAATTACTGTATCAGAACTCTGTCAGTGGAGGTGTTTATCTTTCATACCTTGAAGTGATCTCATCAGCCATGAATATACACAGACGTAAAGTTTTAGGCTCTCTTACCTGGCTTTACAAGTTTGTACTCAGTGACTACTAGTGCCGTCCATTAGAAGAAAGCTCATCAGATGCAGCTGGAGCCCTAAGGAACTGGTTTTCACTTTTTCTGTAAGTCTGTCCTATCCTTAGGTGTGCTGGGACTAGATGGGCTGAAACAGCCTACAAACTTGCTGGGTTTGAGCAGAGCATCCTCTGTTTCCTTGCCCTCTAACCCTTGCCATGTCCCAGATGCACAGTGGCATTTGTCCCCCCATGGCAGCTTGGCTTGTGCTGCCTCTGGCTTCTCAGTGAGCTGACTCAGTGCACTGAGCTGGCAGGTGACTGACAAGAAAAACATGAAAATATTTCTGCTGTCACCATACCCTTTTCAAAAACATGTTTCTGTGCTTGCAAAAGACAACAGGTGAATGCCTGCAGACATCAGTGGGGAGACAGGCACCTCGTCCAGTTCCGGCTGTATCAGGATGCATAATCCAGAAAGCTTTTCTTCACAGAATAAGTTTCACTGCACACAGAAGTTGCAGCTATCACCAGTGAGCTAGAGATTGCCAAAATATATTTTTTAAGCATGGTAAATTTTCTCCATTGGAATGGTAGCCAAAATGTGTAGAGCTAAAATATACAGCAATAATTTACAGGAGTAAAAGCCAAACTCATTCCTTTGCCTAGTACTGAAAATCCTCACAGCCTCCCTCTCTAACTATTGTCAAAGCAGTAGCTCAGTGCTATCTATCACCCAATTACTATAGCACAGAGAATTCTGCCAGCTGTTTTGAAAGTACATTATATGAAATCTTGGCTGCTCTGAAGACTGAGGCAAAACTTCCTTCACTAGAGCAGCTTTCTACTGTCTGTAGCAGGCTTGATAAAAAAATAGATGTGATTTTCCCCTTTCTCTGTGTTAGGGATGTCAGAGATTTTGCCATCCCTGAGATCATAGTCTATCCCTGCTTTGATATTTTAAGGAAATAAATGTACATATTTGAAATATTCAGTAAGATTCTACATTCAAAATCTTTCCTCTGTCAGATGCATGAACTTAGCAATTAAAATACAAAGTCAAGAAAATACTATATAAAAAGCAAAGCAAGACAACAAGCAAAAAACTTTATTTTTCTAGTAGTTTTTCCATCCTACTATTCACAGCACAAGAGAAGCTGGAGGACCATAGGCATAAAATAAAATATATTAAAAAAAATTATACTGTCACTAATGCTAACAAAAATGAAATTTTATCCTGAGCTATTACAAAAAAGAATACACATGTATTTAAAGAAATATAAGCAAAGGTATTTTTCAAAGATCTGGAAGAGTATCACTGTAATTTTTTAGTGGGGTGCCTGTTCTTGAAGTATATAATAACATTGAGAGTTATAGAATATAGAATAACATGTTCATTAAATGACAGTGTGAGAATCATGACTAGATTTTTAGTATACAAATGGAGAACTTATAAAAGCTTGATCCATCATGATGTGTGAAACCAGGAAAGACAAAAATGCAAAAACTTGTAGTAGACAGAAGTAATGGCTAGTAATGTACTTGGAAGAAACATTAATTTAGGCTGGGTATGTAAATAATTTAGCCTGGGTGTATGAATATATATATACTAATGCTAAGGTTGATGGGACAATATGACAATTTGAGACCAGAGTACAGGCAAAATAATTAATTAGCTGTCTTTAAGGGAATGTAAGTACACCTATGAAGAAAGTAATATAAAACCATCATTGCTTAGATTAGGTTATCCAAGATGTCCCTTTCAAAGCCATCCTTCATGGTCCTGTGATATCTTTTGGTCAGGCAAACATTCCTTTGCAAACTGATGTTTAAAAAAGCCTGAATCCTAGGAATTTTAAAAAGGTATTTGACAGCCTGACTGATGTCAAGATTAATTAGGAAGTTTTTATCATAATGTATCCAATACATCCAACATGCTATACCAACTTGGAGATGCAGATTATGTTCAATTTGTAAATCACATAACCTTGTTATGTTTTATTTTCCTGCAGTGTGAAAGAGTTGGTGCAGTGAATACAAGTAGAGATTCTTAATAGTCAGCCAGTAAACAGAACAATTTTTTTGGCTTTGTTAGTAGTATTGCAACTTAAAATATATTTTTAAGTACTTGCCTGAGGCTAGAAAAATGATTTTACTTCCTACATAAGACATAACTAGATCTGAGACTACATTTCTAGACAGAGGCTGATGGCGTATACAAAGGGAAGAAAGCAAGAGAGGGAAGAACAATCTCTCTATTAAGGCACAATGTTCTTACCGTTTTCTGAATTGACAGAATAAATTATTCTGTCTTCTGGCTGGAAGGGATATTTGTAAATAAAAATGGACAAATCTCTGCAAGACAGACATATATCAAAATGAATAGCTTAGTTTTGTCTTCATGGAGTTCGAAATGATAGAGAGCCATCAAAGATTAATTTTTGAGAGAGGGGGAAACTCAACATTGAACCACTGTTCAGGTCTTTTGGAAACTTCTCCACATATGAATAATCCAGAAAGAGGAAACATTGCCATATATATCTGAGTATGTGTAAAATCTATTTAAATTTAGTTTTTGTAAGAGTTCTCTCTCTCTATGCTAGCTATATATGGAGAATGAACTGAAAAAGAAAGATATCTAGAGGAAGAATATAACAGAAAAATAAATGCATGAAGAAATACCTTATAAAATTGTCGTTTATCAAAACAGAGTAGAGGTACTCTGACAATTTACAGCTTTTGCATCCTGAAAACTCCAGTGTGTTCTGATACTAACAATTTCAACCTGAACCCTAATACTTAGAGGAGACTGCTGTTTTTGAAGCTTTGAACTGGCCCTGGTGGAGGCTTTAGGTGGCAAAAAATAAATGAAAACTAATCCACATGCCTTTCTAGACTCATTACTGCTGTCAGAACTCTAGTTGCTATTCAGTCTTTGAGTTTGTCTTGATCTCAGCTGGATTTTTTGCAAACTACAGAAGCAAGCTGTTATTTTCAGTCTTACTGCTTTCTCTGATTTTGAGCCATTTTAAGGGAAAGATGTTGCCTTTACTTCCATTATATACAAGCTGTAACAGATCCATTGCTGTTATTTATATACCCTCACATATGGGTATGTTCTGCTGATTCCATCGCATGACAAAAATGTTTCCGGTGTTTTTGATTTGTTTTTGTTCTGACAAAGAGACCAGGTCCATTCCTCTACCCTGTGTTGTTTCTTTGGTTGCTTTTTGTTCAGCTTTCTCCAAAATATGTTTATTTTCTCAAATTTATTTAAAAAAATACATCCACTAATTCCGGAAATCAGATGAACTTAACTCTGTCATAGTGCCATTTCACGGGTTTTTTTTTTAGTTCTCCCCTCTTATATTACAAACGTCTCTATGCTGTACAATTCTTTCCTTTTCCATACTGTTTCTAATTAGTTTTTCTGCTGCTACTTATTTTTAATGTGGTGTCTTATTGTTATGGTTTTCATTCCTCTCTCTAATGATATTGTTAAGCTATTAAATGAAACCTAAACTACATTCTATTTGCATTATTATGGTTACCTTGCATTGAGTCTAGGTCTATTTAATCTTTAATTTGTTACAGGATGTTATATAACTATTGCTTGAAAATGATCAATTTTGATGAAATTTCTACTGTTCTCTATCAATGCATTTTTTCCTTCTGGATGAGGGACACATAAAGAAACTGCCTCAAGAGTATCGTTCCACTTGTAAATGTGAGGATAAGATTTTATAACAGTTCGTGCCATAAAAATAATTATTTGAGAATTAAAAAGAACCCAAACCAGAAGGAATATCTGAGGGGAATAATAAAGCAGAATATGCCAGAAGCAGTCCTTTTTGCCATAGCCAGAAGCTCTTTCCCTCAGTCTAGCATCAAGGCCAAGAAAAATAGAGATTGGCAATTTGCCAACCCTTTATACACAAGTAATATCAAGAAAATAATTTTTACAAAGATATACTATCTTTTTCCTTTGGTTTAGTTCATGTCTCAGCTCTTCACTTCCCAGGAATTATTTTTTTTCTTTCTATCTTGAAAGAATTTTCAAGTGAAGGACAAATATTCGTTAATGGTGCCACAATAATATATTTCAAATTGTTAATGGTGGTAAACACTTGCAGTCAGGAAGCCTGAAAATTTTTTGCATAACAAAAAAGCATGACTTTTTGCCCTGTAATTCCAGTGTCAGATCTAAGATAATCTGTAACTTTGGAAATGCAATTCTCCGTGAAAAAAATTCAGTGAAACAAATTAATTACTTTGGTAAGTTTATCCGGTACTTAGAACATATTAATATAGAATGCTCAGTGATAGGAATTATTTTATAAAGCATGGTTTGAGATTAATGTCAGAAATTAATTAAGCAAGAATGTAATTGTTGTTGTTGTGCCTGAAACACCTCCATTCCTTAGTGGTGAAGATTAAGTGAGGTGGCCAAAACAAGGCTCAATTAACTGTCATTTATTTTTCCCCAAATCAGATCTGACTAATAAGATCATATAAAGGTAAATAACTTGATAAGCTAGAATGAGTTTGCTGAGATCCTGCTTTTGCACTGGTTTGTTGTTCGTTCCATTTCACAGAGAGAAAAGCTGAGGCACAGAGGATAGAGGCACAGAGAAATTAAGTAACTAGTTCAAACTCACACTTGTGGCTAAGTCAGGTATGAATGATTGTGTCTTCTGCATCCCTCTTATTACTATTATTATTATATTTAATAATAAGAACCTTAATAATAAGATTCACCCTTGGAGTAAACCACAGACTGGGAAAGAGGAAGAAAGAAATAAGGCATAAAAAGAAAAGCAGCTATTCAGTACAGGCCATGTAAAAATTGGAACTAAATGCAGAATTCCCTTGCATTCTGAATTTCCAATGATAGCTATTGGCAAGGGAAATACTGGTTCTTTGTGTCAGAAATAGGCATACTTTCAGTTTCATGAACTAATATGATCCAAGGATTTCTGTCTTCATGTTCTTGAAACACTGATATTTATATGTTTGTCTTCTATAGTCTTTATTGCTGCTAGCATGAACAATGATAGCTATACACTGCTCGCTCTTGTAGGTCTTCTTTTCATCTGCATATTGCTTGTGAATTTGAATGTATGCACAATTATGATATTTCTCTTCGAAGTGCAATAATCCTTAGGCATTTTGTTCAAATGTGTAATTTTCCCACTATTCCCTTCGAATCTTCAAACAGAAATGTGTCATAAATCTTCTGAATCCTGTTCTCTTGCATAATTCAATAACATTGAATCACATAGTTTTCTGATTTAGCAATGTTCACCATTACTATCATGTAGATTTTGGTCTAGTCTCCCTGTTATACCTTATGCAATTAAATTTGTAGATGGTGGTAAAACAGTGGAGACAACAGGGCTTTGGGAACTGCAAACAGAATAAAGAATCCGTGATGTATTTCATGATTGCTGGCTTGCGTTTTGCTTACTATAGGTAAATGCTTCCAGTGACAAGGAAGAGAATAAATAGCTCTCCCTTTAACTGCAGCTTTGGAAAGAAGTGTAGAGCAGGTTGGTTATGAAAGACAAAACTTCTTTCAATTATGTTTTCATAAATACAGAAAACTGCTGATTTTTTTTTCTGATATGTATTTTATTACTTTTTCATCTGCTTGTGCCTTTATTATGTGTTGTTTCTATAGCTGTGTCTTACTTTGAGTATATAAATTTCTTTGTTCAAGGGCTGTCTTTTTACATTGCATTTCTAAAATACCTACCTCTGTGATGGGCTCCTGGGAATTTTGACAATACTAAGATGATGTAACATTCATATTGCATTAAAGATATTGTTACTGCCATCAGGGCTGTCATCTAACTGCACAGGGCACTAAATAAGAAGACAGAGAAGTACTTTTTATTCAGAAAAAAACCGTGAAAGAACACAATAATGAAAGCAAGACAACAAATTGGGACACAACCGCAAAAAAATAACATGACTCTGATGATCCAGGAAAGAGTTCACTGTCCCCATGACTATGAGGGATGGGGCTTTCTTATTGCTTCAGCATTTGTTTGTGTCTGTTGGAGAAAGTAAGAGAAAGTACAAAACCTGTGTAGTGTTATATTATTATATTGCTTTTGAGGTTGAAAAGTCAAGCCCTCAACAGATGGGAAATGATGCAAGAATTAAGACCCACATGCAAACTTAATTTGGCTTTTTGTGATTATGCTTTCTAATTCCATCTGCAATCTCATCATTGCATACTGTGTTTTTTCATGGCACATCTGCCTGATTGAGTGCTCGCTTTTTAAATAGCTTTTCAGTATTTTGTTTACTGATGTGGCTCCTGTGCCTTACCTCTTGCATTTTTCAAAACCTGTTCTAAAGAGTTGTTGAACTTTTTGGAGACTTCTTATGCTGTTTGTATTAACATCCAACAGCTACAAAAAAAGAAATGAACATATTTTCAGAGCATAACATAAGGCAGTACTAGTAGGTCCAATTTATATCTGGAGGACCGAGAAACAAAAGAAGTAAAAAAAAGCCCAGTTCCTGCTTGTTCTGTGTTGCCAATAGAAGACTATTTTCAGTGCATTTAGCACATTAGACATTCAAATCACAGCTCTCAAAGACATGAAAGGCGATGGTGAAAGCACAACACCTTATCAATTCAGGCTCAAGTCAGAGATCCAGATAATGAGCAGATGTAATTGCCACATGTGAATAGTTTGGCTCTAGCGACTTGCCTGGCATTGTCCTCAATATCATGGAGAGAGGCGGGGTAGAACATAATTCTGCAGAAGCTTTAAAGGAGAGGTTAGTCTTTCTCCTGTTCCTCCCCTCTGCACAGAGCCTCTGACCTGTGGGGCTGTGGACTGGGCACCTTTCACAACACAGCCGTGGCTGATTTTCACAGCACACTGTTCCATTACACTGAGCCCTGATTCCTGTTGCAATTAAAGCACATGACATTTATGTAAACCTTCCACCATAAAAAGCCATACAAGTGGGTTGAAAAAAGATTGCAGAGAGAAGTGCAAGAAGTGCATTGGCAATGTTTTGTGAGCTTCATGATACTTTAAAAGTAGCTTGCAGCTAATACTCTGACTTTTGTTAGTTTTTGATGGCTTTTTTGTTTCTGAATCAGAAACAGGAGCAGAATATCCCATAATGTGCTGTCAGCCTGGTGTCTTCGTGGTTTGCCTGCTTGTTGGCAACAACGACAGCTACCTCACAGAACTGTGCAGCTTGAAGCTGGTGAGGTAACTGCCAGTCATGGCAAAAGGTCATTGTTGATGAAGCAATGAGAGCCTCTGCTAAGGAGTTTTACATATTTTCGCTGAGAGCATGTGAATGGTGAGACATGAATTTTTAATTCCATTCCAGGCATAGTTCTTGCTGTTTCTCCTTAAGATCAATCCTCTCTGCTCCATGTTTCCAGCAGTTCTTCATTAGAGTATTTTATAGCTCTGTGTCCCGTTATGCTTTCCTGGATTTCTCACTTCAGTGTTCCTTTAGAAACATTCCCTCTTTCTCCTTTCCTAGACTTTGTGCTGATCCTCCAGGCCTCACGCTCTACCACTGCTCTCTGGGCAGCTGAGCCTCTTCATTTACTTCTCCTCTCACTCCCCATGGCTGTCTCCTGTACCTTCCTGTTCTCACTTCAGTGGTTCTTCATCTGCAAATCCGCACCCTGCACTGTTTCACTACAGGGTCCCTTCCCACAATCTGCTTGCCGATCCAGTCCCAGTTCACCAGTATCTGGGAATATCATAAAATCCAGAACCCTTCTTGTTTCTTCTCATTTGTTCACACTCTCCTCATTGGCTTTGAGCCGTATTTTTCTTCTACAGGAAAGATGAGAAGGGACTCATTGTCAGGGTGTGTGGGGATAGAGGTAATGTCTTAAACTGAAAGAGGGTAGACTCAGATTAAATATAAGGAGGAATTCTTTACTGTGAGGGTAATAAGGCACAGGCACAGGTTTCCCAGAAAAGTGGATGCTGCATCCCTGGGAGTATTCAAGGTCAGTTGGGTGGGTTTCGAGTAACTTAGTCTAGTGGAAGTTGTCCCTGCCCATAGCAGGGGTGTTGGAGCTGGATGATCCTTAAAGTCTCTCCCAACCCTTTACCATTTTATGATGATTCTGCTCATCATCTTAAACTCATCTTCTCGCCTACTGGTCTTGGGTCTCCTCTTGATCCAACTCCCATCTCTAGAGTCTAGTTACCTTTTTCAGACCATCTCAGGCTCATCATCTCCTTGGGGAACACTGCACTTCAGTCTCTGTCTTGCAACATGTGCAGAATAAACAATACCTGTTGAGGTCTTATCTTGCAAACATTAAGAATTTTCTGTTGAGATGTGCAAATGACAGTTTTTCAGGGGTTATATCTTATTTGGAAAAGAACAGATATTCACCAGTAAAAAGGAATCATTGTCTGAAGAAAACTGCAGCATGTCCTGATAAACTGCATATCCTGATAAACTGCTTATACCATGGGGATAGGGAAATGTGTGGGAAATTTGTTTAAATTTTTTAATAATTACCATAATTTTGGCCCATGTCCATGTCAACCCTATCCCAAATCTTGGAAACATTTCATGAATTTTGGCTGACAGTAATTATGTAAACTTCAAGAAAAGAATTTCTTCATCCAGATGTCTGGCACACACAATTCCAGCTGGAATAGCTATAAACTTGATTAAGTTCTCATCTGTCTGAAAGCAAAGCCCTATGAGAGAATGTATCTTGCAGTGTGAAATATGGGTGATACGGAAACAGTCCTGTCAGAAGCTGTGGAGAGTGGCAGGGTTGGTGTGAGCCTATAGCACCACAGGAGTAGAAGATGAAGTTTTGGCAAAGAGTTGTTACAGAGCACAAAAAAGAATGGGAATGAGAAGAACTGTGAGGAAGGAGAACAAGACTGGAGCAGTGAGGAAAGCACAGGGCAGACATAGCTGGAGAAAGCCTTGTTCAACAGACACAGCACTTTGCAATGCTCATAGAACTCCCTCATCCACTTGTCCTACTGAATCACCACATTGCCCAGGGATTCCATCATGAGACTTGGCTTGGCCATCCCCACTTCATTGCCATTGTTTTAGTAGTGTGTTTCTTGCTGTTATCTACTAATATATAGGAGAAGAGGAGATCATTACTGTCTCCTGGGAGTTGCTTTTGCTCCCGAGCCCTTGTCTACCCACTGAGGTCATGGAGCTGTGCATGTGCATGTCCCTGAGCAAGCACACAGGCCCAGTACTTCTCCATGAGGGACTGTGCCCCAAGGAGATTGGGAGGGAAACTTGGCTCAGACTCACAGAAGCTCAGAGACACATTCCCGCTCGTGCTGTGATTTCTCTCACTCACCGTGGAACAATGGGAGTGAGCAGGAGTGGGATGACCCATTTGTTTGGTTGCCATGACAATGTTACCCAGTACAGAACGCTGCTCTGTGCAGCCTTGCTGCTTGGCTGCTGTGGGATGATGGTACTCTGAAAAATAGCATAAGGGAGTTGGCCATTGTCATTTCACTGCACTGCATTGACCTCTGCAAGATGAAAGATGCAGCTCAGTGACAGAGGTCTGCTCTTAGAATTTAGCATTTGTTTGAAAAGAAGGTTATGGGCTTTTTCTGAAGAGACATTGGATGAACGAGATGGGGATTTCTTTAATTTTTTTTAATTCTAATGGGTGTAATTTAATTTCTAATGCTGCAAATAATATACCTAAGGAAACCAATTGTGTCTTTCAGATGTAGGGACAGAACTGTATTCCCATTGCAGCAGAAAGAATACTTTCTCTGGAGTGGAAGCTGCTGAGATCTATAAGTGGATATGCATTGAAAACATGTATAGATATGCCTGAGGTCTGATTTAGAATGGTAGATAAAGACTGTTCTGTATTTGACACAGATGAAATAGGCAGCTCTTGCTCTCCCTACCATGAGCGACTACCTCAGCTGGTGTAGAAAGGAAAAATGCTTCACCGCCAGCTTATTATGACCCAGAGATACTTTCTCTAAAGAAATATTAGTTTCTTAAATACAAATCACGCAAGATATATGTCTTTAAGTGTTTTACTGAGTCTTTGGGGCATTTCCATATGCCTTACTTAATGTTGCATCTTGCTGCACGACAAAAATTACTTTTATCTTTAATTTTGTACTTTGTTATAGAAGGGCTCATGATATTGTTATTATTGCTAAGATTATTATTAAGGATGAGAATAATATTTTGTATTGCTGTAGAACTTAGATATTCAAAACAAGAGCCTTGTACCAAGCTCTGTACATACTTGCCTATTTTTATTTAAACAACTATAGTAATTCTTTTCAAAATGTATGTTAGTGACCAAGTATATAATGTATCCCTCTAGATCAGATGTAATTTATTTTTGTTCTTCAGGAGTTTTGGGAATATACATCTGTTCCTGTTACAGGGAGGGATGTGCTTTGCAAATCTCTATTCCCTTGACAAGAGCAGCTCTTAGCAACAGGTGATTTCCCTGTGTAACACTATTTATTTGCTGTTAACAAGTTTGTCTCTCCTTGGAATTTTGGTTCAAATTGGCTCAAAACCAAAAGCAAAGTGTTGAACACACACTCATGTTAGAGGTGAAACAATGAGGACTTGCATTTGGGTTTCTCCATAGTCTACATGAATATTTTTACTTACCAGTTTGACTTTCTTTTCAAGAATGAAGAGCTCCTCCCCCTTTTAACGGAATTTGTTCCAAAGGAGTTTTCTAATTTGGCCAGGGAAATTAGGGTAAAAGGGAAAGTATCTTGCTGGACAGAGGGAGATCATTTGAGTTCTTCTTGAATATTTTTCCAGGTTGACCTTGTTTAATATTTTTAGTAATGATCTTGGCACAGTAATTAGAAATGTGATGAGGAAACCCCTCATGTTGCAATTGGACAAGGTCAGATCTCCTTAAAAGAAAATAACACAGGAGGAAGTAAGTAGATTAATAGGAGGTGAAATGAGATGGAGTTAAATTAAATAGCATGTAAGTTTGTTCATTTGGGTACTTGGATTTTAAAAGTCAGGAGCTCATCCATGGGAAATGACTGAGGGGAAAGACCAGACCACACTGCAGTAGTGGCTCTGTTACTGATTGGTGTTGCCAGCAACACACACTTGCTGAGAAAAGCAATCCATGAATGGGCACTGCAAAATCTTCTTAATCTGGAGAGTCCCCACTACACAATCACTTATTTGCATGTGGTAACCCAGAGAAGAGACTGATGTGTGGTTCAGAGGGAAGGAAATGGCAAGACCTGGGGAGTAACCAGTGTGATCAGAAGAGACTGCTGAACTCAACCCAGAATGAGAGCAGCTGCTCTCCACAAATGTATCACTGAGCACAGAACAAAGTTACCTTTGTTAAAGCCAGCGCAAAGTCAGATTGGTTTGAACTGGTCGTTAATTAAATTTGTCTGGAAATTTGAAGAATATTTACAAAAGAGTATTGAATAACCTTTTGAAGGAATATCAAGGGCAACTAAAACACATACTGTGGATAACTAAACGCAACTAAAACACGAACCATTGTTTTGAAATTGTTACTATTTGGCCTCAATACCAACCATATGATTTGTCTTACAGATATGACACTTTCTCCTGTTAGCTTGTCAAGTGAAGAATGGTCGATTTCTAATGCATATCTTGCAGTTCAAGGAAATGTTATGTCTGTTTCCATTTTAAGACTTGCTTCTTTCTTGTTCCTCTGGCAATTTTCAAGTGCCTATACTAGCAGTTTCCAAGTACTTAGAAGTAGAAAATCTCTCTCATTATTTCTTTTTTAAGGCTGTTGTAGGAAACAATTAATTAATTTGTTTATGTCTACATGTATAGGATGAGTGAGGATGGCTTGTTTATGTATAAATAAGTGACTGAAGGGAAACCAAATAATTTAAATGAATACTACATTTGGAAAATTTTCTGAGACTCATGGTTAATTTTGTTTCCAAGAACTGATTTGAAAATGCCATCTCTTTTGAGCTCACATACTCACAAGTCTCCACATCTGAACAGTTCTCTGGGAGAGCCATCATGAGAGGTTGCTGCAGGACAGAGAGGAACTGTGAGGCTTCCAGTTTTTTCTTGTGAAGGGTTTGCCCCTTTGCCCCTTGGAATACAGATTACAGCTACTGTCTCTAAGATGAATGCAGTCTGGAACTTGTCTCCTCTTAGTAATGGAATGCATCCTTCAATATTTGCTTCCTTCGTGCAGTAAGCTATCACTCTTGTAGATGTGAGGTACTTTTGGTGTATTCTTTTAAAGCAGTGAGACCTTAAACTTTTACATGTTGCATGGATATCAAGAACAAACTGGACAATAGAGTTTGATTTCCTGTGTGGTTTCTTCAGATGAAAGTCCAGGCTTACACACAGACAGCTCAGTAACAGATGTCCTCTCTTGAGATTTAGGCTGGTGGGTGTAAGAATCAATGACAAAAAATGTACAATGTCTGCAAAAAAACAGGTACTCAAGAGCATCAAATAAATATTTACTTGCGAATTTGAAAACAAAACCTGATGATTAATTAAACATAAATTGTTTTGTCAGAGTCATTCTGGAAGCATTTTTTATTTACGGGGAACTGCTGAAAATAAACACATCTCTGAAGCACCTCAGAAACGTTTTGTTTTTTTTCTTCTGATCTGTGCAGATGTTAGAGTCCTGATGACTCCTGCTTGGGAGAAATTGGAAATAAAATTAGAGTCTTTAACTAGACGTAGAAAAACAGCTTTATGAGAGACCTTACATTGGCCAGTTCTCTGAGAAGGCTTTGCCTGGGCTTTGTCCGGGCTTTGTCCTGGAGTGATGTCTCAAAGACTGAAATGTTTCAAAACTCAAATAAACCTGATTTTAATGGAACATGGACTAAACCAGTTGCTTTAAAATAGAGGAATCTGGAAATTACTGGGCCGGAAAGAAATTAGATATTTACACCTTTTTTATGTCCAGAAACCAAGATAAAACAGCAGGGGAGAGGAACAGGGTCTGCCAGAAAATTTGTAGGGTCCCCTCATGAATAGGATATTAAAAACCTGTTCAGAGAACACAGAGTAATTTCAGAGGTGGTAGAAATTTTTTCTGCATCACTGTTCAAGGCAGAAGACATGAGGGATATTTCTATTGAAAAATCATTCTTTATGGGGGACTCATCAATTGAAGTGATTCTGAAGGGATGCTGGAAGTGACTGAAAAAATGAACAGTCACACATCCCCAGGACCAGGGTGTATTCACTCATGAGATCCAAAGGAAATCAAGGATGAAATTGCTGATTTACTAATCATGGTGTATGCCCTTTTACTTAAGTTACATCTGTATCTGAGGACTCAGGGGTGACATTAAGTCTGCTTTTAAAGAAGAGAAGTGAAGAGAAAATTAGTAGAAACTATAATAAATAGTGGAATAAATGGATATGTGATACATTGGATTTAATTGGCAGAGTCAATCTTGGTTCTTTTTGTGAAGAAGTCAGTACGGGGTATTTTTCATAAAGTGAAGCTCTTTATTGCAAATCTTTTACAGTTCTTTCTAGAATTCAATAGAAATATGGATAAGGATGATGTGACAGATAAATCCATAGATTTTCAGAATGCTTTTGATAGTCTTTCAATTTTGCTGCAACTTTGCATGTGTGATGTAGTAGACACAGCAGGGAGCAAAATGAAGCATTGCCTTACCATGGCTGGGCTAATGTTCTTCTCATGTTGCCAAGATGACTCCAGCCTAATCTATCCTTGCAGGTACCTGATTGCTCCTGTAATTGGTTTCCAACAAAACAGAATATTTCAGAGTTGCAACAAACACAAAGCAATCCCTTCTGATCCTGGCATATTTATTACTACCATCTGAGAGTCCCAGATTTCCACTCTGTTCCTGTAAATAGTTTCTCAGTCTATGCATGAGCTGAGGTCTTATTGCTCTGAGAAGGTCTCTCCCTCTTTTTCCACAGAAACCACTCTTCCAATTGTAAAGCTCTACCCTGACAAGCAGGAATCTTCTGCTTGCTAAAGGGCCCAACCTCACCCAGTTAGTCCCTTCATGGAACATGATTTAAAATAAGAGTAAGCAGCCACAGAGAGCTTGTCCATCGTAGCATGAGAAAATGTGAACATTTCTGCTGCCAAGCAATCTCATTAGAGGGAAATCTTCGGAAACACCTGCCACCAAGTCACTCAAGTGGAAGCTTCCTTAGTGGGCTCTGAGTCAGGCAGGCTGTTGAGATATCAAATAAAATTCATCCTGGCATAACAGATGTTGTTTGAGAAAACAGGCAAAGAGACAATGTGAATTGTTCAGGGAGACCAGAGAGGGACATTATGCCACACTGGTCAATGACAGATGAATGTCCCATGATAACATGATCAAATGAAAAGTTGTTATTCTTTCTAATTTACTTTCAAGGCCTGTCAGCTTGAGAATTTGACAGCTACACAGTATCTGTGGAGCAGATACTGTGGTGGCAAGGGATCTATCCCTCTATGGCCTCGACAGAAACCTACCTGATTTTATGTCCCATTTATGCCTCTGACAACTGAAAAGTAGTTGATTTCAGATGACAGGAGCTGGATTGATGATTATTGTAGCCATTTCTCAGTAATTTTTGTCATCTTCAGCTATTTTCTTGCTATCCACTGAGTATCATTGGAACACTAAGACACAGTAATTTTCATCATTCACCCCTTCAGTTCACACCAGTTTTTTCTCTTACTTCAATGAGCTGGACAATACAAATGCCTTTCATTGTTTTGCAAATTTTATTTTACAGTTTTAGTTTTGTCTATAAATTGATGATATTATTTAGATATTTACAGATGTTTTAATCTGAAAAGCAATCAAAGTCCCAATCCATTACTGAGTTTAAAATAAAAATAGCTGAATCAGGCTGGAGATTCTGTTAATATATGCAGCAGAGTAGGCATTACCATGTGGTGACACATACCCTCCTCATCTAGCAGCAATGTGTGCCTCAGAGATTTCATGTAGCTATGCAGAACAGAATGTGGGGAAGGAGATCTTCAACCAGAGATGCAATTGTACAGATCTCCCCACATGCCAGAGGACTGTGTTCCTCCTGTTCCATCTCCTGTCTGCTGTGTGAAGATCAGAGATGTGGCTTAAGATATATAAGAGATAAACTGGCTAAAAAACATAGATGGTGTAATTTGGTGGAACAAAGTATAACTATTTTCTCATTATTGTGCTGGTTGGCCCGAGCTAAAAATCAGATTATATGTGTCTTTAACTGTGTGCTATGGCCATTAGGATTGGATTTTGGTGTTGTTGAGTTTTTTAATATACTGTGTATGTAAAAAACCTGCTACTTTCTGGTTTTTTTTTAACGACACAAAGAGACCATAGGTTTTAAGCTAGTGTAAATTATCTCCCTCAAATTTTATGGTTATTAATTAGCTAATTTATACAGCACAAGTCTTGGGCTCACATTCTTTGGAATTTGGTGATGGATAGTTCCTCAGGAAAACATCAAGTATAAACAAGAAAACCTTAACCTTCAACATTGAAAAATAAATAATCTGAAAAACCTACAGGAAAAAACTGAAGGAAATGGAGCTTGATGAATGTAAAGGTGTGATATATTAAAATCTTGCAGAAAGTTCAGGAAGAATAAACTCTTATGCTATTGCAGCATAGGAACACATCAAAAATATTATATGATCCTTCTGTCCTAACAAAAGATTCCATAAGAAACCAAAGTGAATTGTTTTCCAGTAAGCATAATTAAAAGGCTAAATGTGTAAGATTTATAAATAGAAACACACAAAGGGTATGTTTGCTCACTCTAGTGGGAAGTGATATTTTAGGAGAAAAGTTTATACGTACCTTACAAAAGGTTTGCAGAAACACTGAACAGCCTCTCAGCCTTACTGTCCCAGAGGAGCTCATGCTGATGCAGAACCTAAATGTGTTTTAGCCACAAACTGCACAGCTGGGCTGGTGTCTGTAACATTGGGGTTGGACCTCTCTCTTGATAACGACAGTTCATGTTATGCATCTGAGTTTTTCAACTCATTTACCACCTCTACTCCTATTTCAGAGAAGGCAAGGGCATGGATGTGTCTGAGATTTCTAGTGGAAGGCAAGGAATTTTGTAAATGAGTTACTGGATTAGAAACTACATACAATCTACATTCAATTCCTGCCCCATGGAAAAGACATTTCTTCACCTGTTGTTATGATAGGTTTCCTTGAAAGAACTCAGAATTATTGATTATGAACTAAACTTACAACCTGGATTGATATTCTTCTAGGGCTGTGTAGAATTCTTTAAGAACAAATGGTACAAAATTCAATCTTATTCCAAACATTAAAACAAATTTTATTAAAAAATATATCTTGGCTTTCATGTCAGTGGGTTTATGATTTCATATACTGGGCACATTTCTTTGCTAATTACCTAGAAGATATTCTGATGCAAATAAAATTTTCAATTCAAAGAGAAAATTGAGTTTTAAGTAGAACATTAACCCTGGTTTATTACTGGAAGAATTCATGTGCCCAAACCTAGGTATTTTCATTGTCTGCCCTTAAAAAGAGAAGGAATCCCTTTGTATTTCCATGCATACAATGTGGTCACCTAAAGGCAAAAGGCGAATAAAGAGCATTTTGCTTCATTTATACATCCTTGTGTGCTTGGCTAGCTGCTGTGAAATATCATTTGCTTTCAGTAGGAAGCCACAGGTATTGAACTGATTGGTACAATTTCTTTATGAGAACTCACTGCAAGTTGGGGAACACTTTCCATTTCACAGCAGGTCTGTCTTTTAATTTGAGTAGCTGTTGCACTGCGGCTGGAGGAAGGAATAGTGAACTTTTGATTTCAGTCAGCTTTCCCAAGGTACACACAGAGGAGCCCATAGATAAAGCAGACAAAGAAAGGGAAAAGCTGTAATTGCCATGCTTTGCAGGCTGGATGGCAGCAAGCTCTGCCTTAGCTCTGCTGGAGCTGGATGCAGGCAAAGGACACCACCTCACTTGTTATCTGCTGTACCTGCTGGTGACAAGAGCAAGGGACAAGTGCAGCTTGGCTGCATCATCTCTGCTGTGAAAACCGGGTTAGGCACCATTTTTTCACCTCAGGACCTGTATGGTAGCCCTGCTCTTTTCAGCCCTGACCCAGCATATTGACTCAGTGTCATCACCCACTGACTCAGCATGATCACCTCAGGGTGGATCTTCAAAGGCCCGAGAGCCACTGGGCCTCTGCTGTGAGACCTGTGCAGGGAGACAGGAGAAAGAGGAAAGGAAGATCAGTGCTGCTTTGGGGATACTTCCCTGAAGATGCTGCGTGGCTAGGGTGGATTTTCTTTATGTGACAGCATGCTTTTTAAGAGGAGGAGGGCTCTCACCTCATGACATCAGCTCCTTGAAGGGCATTGACACTCCAATTTTGCACTGCATGCATTTCTAAATGCTAACTGCACTACATGCATTTCTTATTTAGTGTTCTCAGTTGCTTTGTTCCTTTCTGTCTCAGGAAGGACTAAATACTGCCTGAGAGATGTCTTACCAAACCAACTGTGGTAGTTTTTCTGGGTTGGAAACAGGACCAAACAGCAAACCTCACATCCAGGGAGGGATTGAGGAAGGGTGAGATTCAGAGTAGTGCTGGAGTTTTTTGCTTCCTGATTTTCTTGCACCTATGGAGAATTTCAAAAGACTAATTTAGGGCAAGTGGAGGCTTATTTTCAAGTACTGGTAATGCAGACTAATGTTCTGTGCTGACTTGTGGGGGTCTGCAAGATGATTGTCCTCAGTGAAATAGATGCCCCTAAAGGGCATATAAAAAAAACTAGATTGTCTTCTGCAAAGCAACTCCAGAAATGAAGAATAAAAACATGAATAGCTTATGTCTTGCTCTTCTTCTAAAGAAAAAAAACAGGAAGGGAAAAGGAGGGGTCTTTTGCAACACTAAAGGCTTGGATGATGCAGAAAGTCAGTTTTTGCTTCTGTCTTTTAATAAATACACAATGGTATTGAGGATATTGGCTCTCTTTCCTGAGGAAATCCAGCATGCTCTTAACAATTCCTGTACTTTGCCAGGCAAACCTCAAAATTACATGGCTAAAAATGTAATGGCTAAGAAGGTACCTACTTTTCATACATGCATTACTTACAAATAAGTAACTCTTTGAGATCAGATAATTTAAAGATGGATGAAATTTTCAAATTTATTATTTTTGTTGGAAAAGATGGGTTTCTACTAAGCAGAAATATTTGCTCTCAGAAATTTCTTATTTTCATTATAAATCTGAGAAGAGACCACAACTAGAAAAAAATCTTGCCAAGTTTTGAAACATTTTTTTCTTTTCTATTTGTAAATGTGTACAGAAGGTGTAAATTGTCTGTAATAACTCTTCTGCCTTTTGCTAACACTACAACACATTTACTAAAGACTTTTTATAAAGTGATAACACAGTTTCAGTCATTCTATAGAAATAAATGATTTGATTCAATATCCCAACAAATAATTCATGTCATCCAAGTATGAGAGGATATCATCATCTTACATCTGCAAAAAAATAACAGTTTAGAAGAGGAGAAAATTATAACCCCTTAGTATAAATGGTAATTTTTAACCTTCTTACCATATGCATATGATCCACGTGGAATTCCCTGTTGTTTTAAAGGGCAACTTGCTTTGCCTGCTGCTGGGATAATACCTTTAGTTACATTTCCTATTATGGTTTATTCAAGGGTTTATTCAACCCTATTCCCTAAAACATCTACACAAGTAGTAGCTTAAAACCCCCAAACCCTTAAGGTAATATAGAGTAATATTATAGGCTTTCATTAAATCTCACTGAAAAAAGGTGGACTGCTGTAACCACAAGACCCTGAACTACATTAAAAACATATTCTGATCCTGCTACAAACAATGGCTTCTTCCACCACAAATGCATGCCTCCTACTGCACACAGTGGCATGTAGAGATGTACAGAGCCAGGTTTGACAAGCCAGCTACCACAGGAGGAAGAGCTGCTCCATGCCAAGGCACTACAGCTCCAAAGCTGCTTGGGCTGCCAAGAAAACTCATAAGGATTTTTGCTGTCAGTTGGCTGGAGGATGTCCACACACCAGAGCAGCCAAGCCAGAGAGAATGCTGCTACAGGACCTACATTTTATTCTAATCCAATTTTTTGATATTGGCCAGGACCTGGACACCAAAAGTGCCACATGTCAGGCTTAATGCTGATTGCAAAAAGTGTCAAAAAGTCGTTAAAGGCAAATATTTCTCTTGGGTCCTCCTGGGTGTAGAAGCATCACTTTTCACATGCTTAATAATGTAGTGGGCAGGCATCAAAGAAACAAATTACTCCATCACCATTTCTTTTCAAAAATATATCCCTCAATTATTTCACTCTGAATGACCAAAAAATAATAAAATTAAATATAAAATAGGAATTATGAACAAGGCTTATTATATTTTTCATTATATAATTTAGCAAATATTTTTTCAGTACATATTAATTTGTCCTGTAGAAGACTTTTTGAACAGACAAATTAACATCAGGACACAGAAGGCACTTCGCTTCATACTATTTCTTTGCGATGTTTTTAAAAGAGAAAGCTTTGTAAATACCTTTGACAATTAACAAATGAAATATTAATTGCACACATCCTTGGGAGATACTGAGGATGGCAAAATTGAATTATTCTTTCATGCTTAAGAATTTTTTTAGCTTTACAGAAAACCAGATGTGTTGAAATTGTGTCCACACAATTTCAGTTAGAAGATTTTCTATTATATATCTCTCTATGAAGTTTTGTGTTTAATGCAGGCATAGGATTCTGCATGTGTGCAACTTTTTTAAGGATTTCCTGCTGCCCTCTCCTATGACCTGGAGCTACTTTGAGCTATGCAAGAACTAAGGGAGGAAAAGAGTCCTAGTGGGGACAACTAATGGCAGGAAGGGAGGGAATAGAAGTACCTGATGGACACATTTTATTCCTCCTTTAGCCTATGACCTAACACAAGTGAAGAAAGAGCATCCGTAATTCTTCAGCCGAGTTATGAATTGAGAGAAATCTGTGCCATAGTTTATACAAGGCCTGCCTGACCTTGAACATTCACACAAAGCTTCCCCAGAGTCAACTCCCACAGCTTGGATAGATAAAGACCATCTGTAAGACAGATGTACAAAATAATATTTTAGCTGTAGTTCAGGATGCATTTACAGCTTCTATGGAAAACCATTCCTTCTTCTCTCTTCTTTTAACCTGTGTTAGAGACAGAATTTGAGAATCCAATGTGTCCTGGGAGTCACCAAGCCTAGGCTGTGGTGGGCAAGAGGAGCAGTGGGAAACAGTGCAGGACAATACAAGGAAAGCAATGGGAGTTTACTGGGTTTGATGCTCACTTGCTAAACTGTATTTTAGCAGGAGATTTCCACTGCAGTAGAGATCAGTAATATATCTAGAGAAGACCTCATATTTTCATGTCTTCAAATGTCATATTTTCATCACTTCAAATTTGATCCCAAATTCTTGACAAAATTCTTAAAACTTCAGCAGTCACTGTCTTCAACACCACTTGTGGGCTAGATTTCTCAGTACGTATATGAAGTTCTGGCAGATATCACTGGCAGATAGCCTGTCCTTCCTAGCAAATTCCTTTTCAGCGTTTTAAGCACTTGATCTATATTACATGCTGGTGAATCACAATACTTTCTGATGTGCTACTACACTGTGCTACTGTGAACACTTCACACCAGTTCTGTTTCATGCCTTTGGGCTGAATGATGGCTAGGTGGATTAAATCTTCTTTTCCACTTCCTTTACCTCCTCTCCATTACCAATCACCTTTGCTTTCATATTCCCTCCTTCCCCAGCGCTTTTCATGTCTTCTTCTCAGTTCCTACAGCAGTTCCTCCATTTTTCAATTATCACCTGCACCAAAGGTCAGAGAGAAGCACATAAGTGTGCCTGAAGCTATGTGCAGGAAACATGTTCCTTTTCAAATAAGACTCTCTGGAGGAGAATCATAGAGGTCAGAGGAGTTTTAAGGTTTTTTGTTTGGTTTTTTTTTAATTTACTTTTTTTTCTACAGATGTTTCTCACTTTGCATTTAGAGAAGGGCAGATTCATTTGCATGCTGGTATAAGTGATAAATTCATTTGCATGCCGGTGTAAGTAATAATAAATTAGCTGCCTAGATCCTTGGTTCCTATTGTACTGAGAAAGTAAGAGACATGCTCATTAACATTTTATGCAGCTTCTGGATAGAAACAGCGTATCCAGAGTCAATGAACAGCTCCTAGATTTCAATATTGAACTCTTTGGCTGGCTAAAAATAAGCCAGGTTCCTCAGGGCATGCTACAAAAAGAAAAATTGCTATGACAAGGGATTCCTTTGGGTTCAGATCCCCATAATAGACCCATTCTCATGACTGTAAGTAATTCCCTTTATGCCCTTGCTAATAGCCTGAGTTGTGGCCATGATGGAGTAAAATGTGGAGTGAATTGCTAATATACCAAAATGTGGAGTGAATTTGCTAATATAAAATGTGGAGTAAATTGCTAATATACTTAGCAATTCCTAGCCCAGACCTGATTATGTCCTCAGCAGTTTCCAGGAGTCATGATTTTCTTATCATTGTCCTAAGAGGAAGAGTTGCCAGTGTTGCAACTACTCCTGATCACTACAATCTCTTTCACACAGGCAACTGCAGCTGCTACCTCACTTCTCTCTAGCTGATTCATCTTTCCTCTGAGTTTCTCACATTTGCTGGTGAGAGAAGTTTTCTAGAAACACTCTGAAAATATCCAGAAGGAACTGCATTCTCCAGCCTTGGCAATTGAAGTAATTTATCACTGTATTTTTGTCAACTTCAATCACATGATTCTTACTTATTTTTTCTATCTCTTAGCACAAAATTTGAGCATCTGGTCTTCTTTTGAGAAGTTTCTTGAATTTGTATTTCAGTTAGATTTCTACTTTCATGTCCATCTACTCCCTTTCCTTCTGCCAGCCATCCTCTCCTCTGCCTGCCTGTTTGTCTTTGCCTTTCTTTTGATGTTTTACATATCCCTGAGGATTCTTTCTCTTGTGTTCCAGCTGGGATTTTCATCTTCACATAGATCCCTTGCTGAAACATGGCTCCATACTGTTCTTTACACAATTTTTTTGCAGTTAAAGTATTTAGACACATAAGCACACTTGTGCACATCTTGTAAAATAACTGCTGATTCCAAAAGCAGCTTTTGCAAAACCATAAGGTCTTGCTGGCAGAAAAAGTGTCCTCTGAAGTGAATAACATCGTTATGTAATAAATACTTTTTTTCCATGCAACATTTTTTTTCTATTAAATTTGAAAGGTTTTATCTGTGAGTATGAGCAGGTGCAATAGTTTTCCCCCAGAGCTATAAATAGAAACAGAAAAACTCTCTTTTATCTATCCAAGAGCAAATCTCATTTAGCCAATTCATGGAATAAAAAAGCAGTCAAAACAGTCTACTAAGCTACTGACTAATCTGAGCGTTTCTTGATATAATTAATTAGATTGAACACTTGGACTCTGCTATCTTTATTTTAGATTTTTTTTAGAGCAATGCCTCTGAAGGGGAAAAGTTCTGTCTCTGTGGAAGAACAGTATGTACATTTGTTTGCTAGCAGTCTGCCCTAAGCAGTCCACAAAATTTCTCATAGTTTACAGATGGGGAAAAAAAGAAAAGTAAGTCTGCAATTCACAGCAAAATACCTTACAATCTCATATTGAAATGTCCATAAAACAAATATCACAATTGTTTTCTAGGGAGAAAACAAGAGATGTTTTGTTTTCTGCACAGTTTTGGTTCTAGTATGTACTTCAGAATTGCAATGTTGTCTTTGCCTGAACTCCATTCTGTGAAAGTGTTTGCACTATGTAAATGCATCTAAATCACCAATTCCACATAGAATTGATTTCAAAATCACAATGATCAACAAATCTATATTCTCATTCTGACTCACAAACTAATGCTGATAAAGCTACAGGCAGGATTGCAGGGGGGCATCTAGTCCATTACCCTGCAGTAAAGCAGAAGCAGGAAAACCTAATCTGCTTCTCAAAGATGGTTTTTCAATATTAAAAAGCTGTTACTGTGGGGAGCCCATGTTCTCTCAAGGTAAGCTATTTTGTGGTTAATTATCACCACCGTTAGAGAGTTTTCCCTAATGTCTATCCCAAATCTCCTTTGATACAATTTAGCCTCATAACTACTTCTTCTGTTCATTGTAGATGCAAGTAAAAATTTATTCTCTTTCTCTTTGCACCAATGTATTCCATGTAAAAGTTTTTCCATTCTAAGGTTGTATTTTCTAAGCCTTTCTGTATTTTTGTTACAGGCAGTGATTTGTCTGAGCATTTATACACTAAAAACAAGTTTGGATAAGACCTTCTGCAAATTTGGAAACCAAGAGATAAAATCTTTCATGCAAGGTTTAATCCAAGTTGGCTGCACAGTAAATGTTAGAAGCGCCTTGTGATTCTTCACATAAATCTTGCCTAGAACAGGAATAAAACCTTATAAATATCATGCTTGTAAACAGATTTCTTCCTGGATGAACAGCTAGCAGATCCACAATTATAAAAAATAATAACATCACAGGTAGACTGACTTCAGCCTCTGTCAGTCTCCTACTCATTAAATTTGTAATAAGCTGGTAATTAAAGCTTTACTAAAACAACTTACTGAGCAATTAGTACTTGGGTGTGGCCAAAAGTGTTCATGAGGGAACACTGAGCCCTTCTCCAGCCAAGAAAGGAGATGCAAGAGGCAGTGAGTGGTTGTAGCTGCAGATTTCACCCTTCGGCAGGAACCCAGGTTCAAACAGGGAAACTGACCCTACTGTGCTGCTGATGTCACGGTTTGCCACTGCCCGCCTCCATCCACAGAGTCCCTGTTCCCTGGTGAATAGCACTGGCAACAGATAGCCTTGCCAAACTGCTGTGGAGCAAGATTCTCTTCTGTCAAACTGCAAAAGAAATACAGTGGATTATTGTCATGGCAAGGCAGGGCCTTGCTGGAGACAGGTTCAGACCACAGCATGAAGTGGTGACGTACATGGAAGCTCACAAATCCTAAAGAGTGCAGCTCATAGGATTGTTTGCCTGGAAGTGAGAGCTGACAAAAGGAGCAGTGTCTGAGAATGAAGGCATTGCCATCTCAGCAGAACCTTTCCAGCCAATCACAATCACTATCTGGCACAGATGTAGTGACATTTTCCACCTGTCTTAAACAGAAAAGATAGGTCCCACTGTTTCTTTTGTTAGATCATTCGCTCTGCAATGAGAAGTTTAATCACCTGAAAAGGATTAATCTCAGTTTCCCACAATACTCAGAAAAAACACGTTTTTCCCCTCACAATTTGCCAATCAGTAATGCTACAGAAAATTACAAAATTGATTGTGGGTAAGAGTAGTAGAACATGACCAAAGAAATTCCAGTAAACAGCCAAGCAGAGATGCACTGATAACAAAACATGACAATGTAAGATGGCCTTGCAGTATGGATGATCAGACCTGGACTAAGCTGTGCCCAAACTTTGCACTAACCTTTAGACTGCACTTAGCAAGTAGAGCCATACCCCAACCTCAGGAGGCTAATAGCAGATGGAGAGAAATGCCAAAATGCTACCAGTTCTAGGCTGCATGATTATGGTATGATAAGGTTTAGCTGATGCTTGAGGCTTTTTTGGAGAGGATGCATGACTTTCACACCAAGCAGTAGGGCAGGGGACTTCTCTATGCCCAGCAGAAAGGGCAGAATGAAAGGCAAGGACCATGAGACAGGCACATTTGTCAGTAAGGGAGTGCTTTTAAAGGAAACAATTCTGCTCTGTAATACCCACAGTAATTATCAAGATGAGAAGGTGAGACGGTGTACTGAGATATATCAATGAATACTTTCTTTGTCTTTGGAAGAGGAGCTGTTTTGCATCCTCTGTTTATTCACAGACTACCCCAATGAATCCTTCCTCAGGCTTGGGCTGCTGTCCCTAGAAGAGCACAAAAAGTGTTGGGAATTCTGGCCACATGGAAACAACTCAGTTTGTTACACTGACTACTTACAAATCTGTAATTAAACTATAAATAAGAAGTATATTTGTAAATGCAGTAGCCATCTGGTCAGGCTATTTTCAAACCCAGCCACTTAGACTGAGGTCAACTTAAACAATGTTCACAGTTATTTATAAGCAGATACAAAAAGCAAGATGCCCCTTTTGGGAAAAACAGAACACCTCATTGTGACAAGAAAAGAAATCAGCATTTTCAAGACTAGAAAAATATCTTGTAGACAGAGAGCCTTACTTATGGAGTTTCTTTACTTCAACAGAGCTTTGCTTATGAGTAGAAGAACCAAAGTGATTAATGAACAGTTCCTAAAGGACCAAATGCAACTTCAAACCCTGGCTGACCATGGGCAGAAGTCTGCTGTGCTTAAAATTGGGTTGGTCAGGATGCTTGTAGCTATAAGCTTTGAGTTGATGGATTCTTTTTCTTCATTCACCTCATCAAGATGTTTGATTGAGTCTTCAGTTAGAAGCCCTTCTCTAGTTAATTTATGAAATGTGAAGAAAGACACAGAAAATGCTTGCAGTAATTAGAAACAGTTTGACTTTCACAAATCAGATAGAGTGTGTTTTATAGAATATGAGAGGGTGTCCACTTGGAGTATTTCTGTCAGACAAGAACAATTTTTAAGCTTACAAGTTTAAGATATTATGTGAACACTATGCACTGTTGAACACTGTTAATTTGACTTTTATCCTGGCACTAATATTTGGTTGAAGTAAACAATTCAGTAATGATACAGTGTTGATTGTATATTCTCTGAATGGCTATTTTTATTTTTCACCACACTGTTCTAAAGCAACAGCCAGTATTAAAGTGCTTTGCCATCCATAAGGGACAAAAATGAAATCAGCCTGACTCAAACACCCAAATTGAAACAGTCTTAGGGGATTTCAAGTTATGGAAGCTGGGATTGCCTGTTAGGACATAAGTGGCTAAGTGGAAGGAGGGAAGAAAAGAGTGAATCAAGCCAGAATAGGCTAAACACAACCTGTGGTTCTGCCACTTGGAAGGAGAAACACAACTCCTTTCTTGCATGCTTTGTCCCAGAGATAGGTCAAGTAGACCACATATGAAGGTAAAGCCCTGAACATGTCATGAAGCTGGATCAGTCCTCAAAAGAGCAGTAAAGTAAGCCTTCTTGCCCTGGCCAAATGTCTGGGTAATTAAATTCTGAAAGCCCTGTAGTTTCAGTTGAATTTGAAGTACATGATGCTTTGAGGAAACATCTTTTTGATTAGAAGTCACAGGTTTTAAAAAACTTTAACTTGTCTGTTAAGTGCCACCATCTAGGAATACCTGTCCTACTAAATGTTCTGGCTCTACTAGCATTAGCTTTCATCATCAAGGTTTGTTTATTATGTTAAAGAGATGAAAAATACCTTTATGAAGTTACTCTCCAGCTGGGCTTGGATTCCTAAATCACTTACATATCAGAAAACTACTTTTCACCCATTTTTAAAGTATAATTTTAATTACTTAAATGGCACTATAGAAAAAAAAAAAAAGTAGATTTCTCTGGGTGGGGTATCCTACAGAAATAGGAAATGATAATTTTTACATCCATTTTTTCCTTCCATTAGATTATCATTTCTCTGGGACAAAGATCATCATCTTAACACCAGAACCATGGTGACCTGAAACCTGACTGAGCAGCTGGAGCTGATCTCTTTCAGACAAGGCTCTGGAGACACATAAAGTGTGGCCTGCAGCTAGAATCCATCATCATTCTGCAGAGGTGTTCAAAGGAAAAGATCCACACCCAGTTGCCTAGTTGCAACTGAGCTTTTGTTATTGCCCTGACTGAATAATTCAGTAAAAGAATAGCATTTAAAAATAGATTCTTGTATCTCAGAGTACAAATCATTTTGCTCCTAGAGAAGGTCTATTTATGGATAGCAAATTATTAACTAGTACATTTTCATACATTTGATGCTTTAGCTCAGTTTATTCCAGCAACAATTCGTACCCTCAGCGTCTGAGTCCTCAAGGTGCCAATCTGAATCATCATCGTGTGCCTACCTGCCTGATTTGCATGTACAATCTGATAATCAACTGTGCTTTTGGCTTGCTGTCATGGTTGACTTCTGTGGCCTCCATTTGCCAAATACTCAGATAAACTCTGCATGCGGAAATTATGTTTGCAATAGACAAACCTGCCTTTTGTGATGTATTGGTCTTTATATGTTTTGGAATTATTTTCATTTTCTGTATGGGAACAAAGAGTGAAGAAACAACCATCATTTTGTCTCTCAAATGAATGGCAATACAGGTGACCAACTATTTCTAAAGATAATAATTCTGTCATAGAACTCTTCCTGTACAGAAATATGAGGTATTCAAAGTTATGAACTTGCCTAAAGCAAAAAATACTTTGCAAAGAGACCCTTATTACCAATATTCCTCACAAATTTTCCTCAGTATATGCACTGTGCCTCCTGGATAGAGACTGCTTTTTAATTTTGGGGCCAGCTGTACCATTACAATACACTGGAATCAAAGGAGACAATTTTATATGCAAAAACAAGAAAAAAAATTGGTTTCATCTAAAAGTGAATAAAAATCTTTCTAAATTGTGCTGGTTTGCCATACAGAATATGATTTTTTTTCTGCCTGTAATAAATTGTTGAAACTTACACCCAGCAGAGGAAAAACATAAAAGAAGCACACAAGAAAAAAGTCCTATTCCAAATGACATCCTGAAATAAATCTTCTCTTTGTGAGAGTGGGAAGCTAGAATTGAATTTAATAGATTTGCTTTTACAAAAATCTAATAGCCAAAACCCCTAGGTATGGTATGACCCCAGCTCACAGAGATGGATGGTGTCTACTAGTTTATGAGGCCCCATTTTTGCAAGTTTTGTGTCCAAAAGTAGGCACACTTTTTCTCATATATCAGCCATCATCAATCCCCAAGAGCTCAGCCAAGTGCAAGAACTTGTGGTCTTGATCATTATGTGATCCTGCCACAGTTGTAATGGAGACCACATAGTCTCTCAAATGGAGACCACATAGTACGGAAGAAGGGGAGTGTCTAACCATCAACTGCTCTGGAGGAGAAGCACACCTTCCACTGTGACTCATCACCTACAAGCTGCACATCCCAGAAGAAATTCCCTTTCCTACACTTTTAAAGAAACTGACTTCCAAAAGATCTTTAGCTCTCTTGTTATTTCTTCAGTTTCTTCTCTTTTTGTGGAACCCACAAAAAGTTTGAAATGAACTGGTCATGAGAGGCAAATTGTGCTTACCTTAGGGGAGTCAGGCTGCTGAGATGACACAAAGCAGGAAACACCTTCCTTTCACTGAGTTAACAAAGTTATTCTGAGAACCTAGAGACTGATTTTCAATTTTGAGCTTAGTTGTACCATTATGAGATGCTAGCAGCAAAGGAAACAGGCCTTGAAATGTCTCAGTAAATCAGCAGTTTGGGAGACAGGCATAAAACCCAGCAAACCCTGAGGCACACACCATAGACGCACATTTTCCTATGCTCCCTAGGATATTGATCAGTGCCTAGTTTTTCCACAGCAAGGCAAGGAAGAAGCAGTTAAAAGAAAATACATGTTTTTAAAGAATTTGAAAGTATAAGGGGGGGCTTTTTATAGGCCAATATTTACACTAAATGAAGACAGAGTTTATCTATGTCCCAGCTTAAAGCTGTACAATGGAGAGTACAGGGTGAGAACTTGGCCCAAACCTGCCTCATTCTTCAAGTACCCATTTTTATTACCTTAGCCAAAAAGACCTAAAACAACACCACTGACCCTTTCTTGGGAAACTAGGAATGTGATCTTTTTGTTGCAATAATAAGAACCATCTGTCTCACAAACATTGGTTTGGTTTCAGATGTACTAACAGTGAACATTGTTACAGAAGAAACTATAAATTACATGCTGCTGTGGGAACTCTGGTGCTATAAATGGGTACAGTTTCACCCCATTACCCTAGCAGAAAATCTAGCCTACTGTGTTTCTTATGTCATCAAATAAAAAGACAAGCTACTTAGAGAAAAATCAGACTACCTTTTAAGCCACTGCCTGTCTCACAGGGTGACATACTGCCTGTAGGCATGGTAATTACCATACTTTTTCTTATTTTATTGTCCATATAGGACTATACTATCCAGACAACATGGGAACAGGGATAATTGACTTCAACTTTAAATTGTGACAAGCAGAGAATTTGATTTTGTACTGCAGCTTTGGAGGGTTTGTAAGGATAGAATAGGAAAATGATGAGTAAGTGTAAGAAACAGCAGAAAAGGTATTAGCTAAACTGCTTTTAATTTCAAGTAATGGAGTAAAGTTCCAGAGGTGAATTAACCTGTTAAAGGACTCTGTTCAGAACACCCTTACTTACAACCTCTGTCCTGAAGGAAGGTTTAATGCAAGCACAAACCTGGTATGATCAGAATCAGCACAAAGAGGAAATTTCAATTTATTGGTTATCTATTCTACTCATGATGCTACCTATTGTTGTTCAGAATTGGACCATTTATTATTATTGGATTTTGGCAATATAAACTAAGAACATAGCACATTTCAGGCATTGCAAGATGCAACTTTTCTATTCTCAAAAATGGTAGTGTGGTACCATTCTTATCTAGTTTTATCTGCCTTAATGGTAATGTGGGTACAGTTGGAAACATCATAACATTTACATCATAAAGAAAAGAGAAAATAGAAAATAACAAAAGGGATTTTTCTTTGCTGGGGTTTGTTTGGATCTTCAGTATAAAAAGCTTTAAGGAAAACTACTGGACTAAACAGTATTAAAAGGGCTCTATTAACTATTCTCTTCCTTAAACTTTGTATTGGGTTTGTGTGTCCAGGTTTTTGTTGTGAGGGAGGGTTACAGAGGTGGTTATTATAAGAATGTGCTGGAAACTTCCCCCGTGTCCTATAGAGCCAATACCCGCAGGCTCCGAGCTGGAAATGATCAGCTCTGCAGACACCAGGGCCAGTGGAGAAGGTGCCCAGCTGATACTCCCCTGCTTCAGCTGATATTCCCCTGCAGCCCATGGTGAGACAACTGTGCCCCTGTAGCACATGGAGGTCCACAGTGGGGCAGAGATGCACCAGCAGCCCATGGAGACCCCATGCTGCAGCAGTTGGGGGCCCAAAGGAGGCTGTGAACCCATGAGGAGAGGATTCCACGCTGGAGCAGGTTTCCTGGTAGGACTGGTGACCCCATGCTGGAGCAGCCTGTTCCTGCAGGACTGCATCCCATGGAAGAGTGACTCCCAGTGGAGCAGTTTGTGAAGGACAGCAGGCCACAGAAAGGACTTGCTTGCCGAAGTTCATGGAGCACTGTGTCCCGTGGGAGGGACCCCCTGCTGGAGCAGGGAAAGAGTGTGAGGAGTCCTAATCCTCTCCATGAGGAGGAAAAGGGCAGCAGAGACAAAGTGATGAACTGAGTGCAGCCCCCATTCCTGTCCCTCTGTGTCCCTGGGGTCAAAAAGGCAGAGAATCAGGAGTGAAGCCTGATTCACACAGGCTGGGAAGAAGGGAGTGGTAGAGGGAACGGTGTTTTAGGATTAATTTTTATTTCTTTGTATCTAATTTTGATTTGATAAATTATTTTTTTTCCCCAGGTTGAGTCCATAATTGTTGAGTGATCTGTTCCTGTCATTACCTCAACTCATAAACCTTTCCATATACTTTCTCTCCCCTGTCCATCTCAGGAGTGATAGAGGGTCTTTGGTTGGCATTTGGCACCCAGCCAGCATAAACTCATCACAGACCTCCATAAATACCAATAGAGAAGCACACACAAAGTTCTTCTCCACAAGGATGAGAGCAGCAATTCAAGAAGCAACAGCTTAACTCCAGCCAGTCAGAAAATCTGGAAAGCTTCTGGGCACTAATACAGATGCCAGCTAGCAAAAAAAAAAAAAAAAAAAAAAAAAAAAAAAAAAAGAAATTGGGGAAAGTGTCAGCATTTGGAAAAACAAAGGCACTTGATGCCTTGTCCTGAAAAGGGTCATTCATCTGTAACAAACCACTGATATTCAGCTCTTTTGTCATGCCAGTTGGCTCTGGGCAGAACTTCCAAGTAGATGCTGGCTTCCCCTCCAAGTCTTACAGACCCTGCAGTCTGCTGCCCATCAGGGAAGGGAACAAAGCACGGGCAGGACTGTGAGCCAGCCCTTGGCTGGTAGGCAGAGCTGGTGCCAGCCAACCTGCCCTGCAGCAGCACTGTGCTCACAAGGGCAGTGAGTGCCCACGTGGTTCCTCTGGTTTGAACACAGCCCTGCCACTCAGCATCAGCTCCTGCTTCATCAGTCATCTCAATTTCAGTGATAGCTTGGCATCTTCTCCCAGCTGGGCATCGTGAAACTCATTCCCCCTCTCAGAAACAACTTAGCCCCAGTGTGGAAACAATTAAGTTCTCTCCAGCTTTGCCATAAATCCAGAGTTCTAAACAGAAGCTGTGCTAAGAATTTGTACCTATCTCTGTGTATTGAATCTTTTCTTTATGGGAGCAGACGCTGGAAGGTAGGCAAGAATATGAGTAAGAACAACAAAGTAGATTCAGCAACCTTTTCTCAGCAGTGAATCCTACCCTATATCAATTATATAACAATGGATCAGTTTTGCTGTCAAAAACATTGTCAATCTGTGAATAAGAGTCTGTAAAGCAAGATCATGTAAGAAGAGCTAGAATTAGAGGAATGATTTGGGAATTGTCAGTAACTCAAAGGCTTTAGAGATGAATGTTAACATGAAAAGCTGTATGAACCTGAGGAGGGGAGAAAAGAAAGACCAAAAAAGCTGAGTGAAAATAGCAGTTTGGCAAAAATAATTATCAGCCTATTTTGAGTAACATAGTTCTTCCCCAGTATTTCCTTAAAGTTTACCTGTCCATCTAAAACTTGTCTGCAATGCCTGTAGTGATGAGGAAGGGGTAAACCTGTGGATGTTGAACTGGTGATATGCTATTCCCACCATTCTACTAGGACTGTTAAGAAATAAATATTTTTGTGCACTCAAAAATTGTGTAAAATCCTGCTTTGAAGGTGCACCGATAAAGTAACTCAGAGAACTGAGCATGACATTTCCTGTGATCTGAAACTGCTTTTAGGCCACCTCAAATCTGGATTTTTATTGGTTTCCTTTCTTGACAGTTTGCCCCAGGGAGCCAATTAAACTTTTGAGAATGAGAGCTAGGCTCAAATTCTGCCTTATGCATCACTTGCAGACTTGTTAGCCAAGCTGTAACTCCTGTATGTTTGTAATTTTTTTCCAGGCTGATGCATTAGCTGGAAATGTCCACCTGGGTCTCTAATCCCAGGCTGAGTTTGCAAAATGAAAAGAAAAATATTTTTTTCTTGTAAACTGTACAAATTGAGTTTGCAGTTATCACATAAATGTGATCATGGAAATGTTTAAAAATTAGTTTTGCTTTCATTATTATCTAGCTGTAAGAACTGGTTCTCTCTCACTACATTTCTTTCAAGACCTGGGCTGGGTTTGTAGACATCAAAGCCCACAGCATTCCTTCCACCAGTGTCAGAGGCTGCTGGAGTGTGTTCCAAAATCAAAGAAGTCATTCTTGTACTCAATCTGACATACAGTGAGACCTGAGTAATGTGTACTCTAAGGATTTCTTCAATGCTACGTCTATCTTAACCCAATGAAAATGGTATATTAAAGGAATTCAACACTGATTATGTTAGAATAAATCAGATTTAGCAGAGTGCTTTTTAGCTTCATGTGGGAATTTAAAGGTTTTTCTTTAATTCTTATGGTAATTTGCCAAAAAAGCTGTTTACTACAAGGTGGCCATTTGACAGATTGAGCTGAACAGTGCCAAAAAAATACCCCAAACAAAAAACAAAACCCACAGAATGTTGGCAACATTAATCTTCCTTTCCAGAAGTTTCCTTTTCAGGAATTTCATTTCTCCATTCATAAATGTTTTTCTCTTGGCACTTTTATAAAAAATTTAATAAGGTACCAGTTTCTCACAAAATGCTTCTATAAATTCAGGGAGGGTGAAATTCCTTCCCAAGACTGCTCCATCATTCATCAGGAGTACTATGGAGAGCTCCCTCTGTGTGAAAACCTGCTCTGCCATGGAAGGGAGTCTCAGTGGGATGGTGCTGTCTGACTCCAGCACTACAGAGGCCTGAGGTCTAGAGTCTGATTCCCTTCTGGGAGGGAAAGAGAGGGTAACAATGCAGTATTCATCCTGCTGGCCTGAAACATATGTGGAATCTATCAGGAAGCTAATGCAGCATAAATATCATATGGTCAAGGCTCATCTATTGTTATCTCTTTGAGGCAAACAGCAAAGCCAGCAGCATGGATGGCTGCATTCATGGCAACATTCAGTTCAGATGCAAACACCACTTCCTAACATTTTTGTGAGTGCTACAGATAAAGGAAATGGTTTACATTCCCCACTGTCACACACAGGGCTCACTTGTCCTCAGCGAGGCTCAAGCAGCACACAGTCTTCAGCACCAGTACACAAATGGGTCTCACATTTCACTTTTGCAATAAGGAGTTTGAATTTCAATGGATTTATACAGAGAATAACATACAACGGGACTCAGACTACATCCCTTTTTCTGGTGGGCAAGCTTGCTGCATTGCAACTATAAACTGTCAGAAAGTTTAAAGGCAACCTTCATCCTGTATATTAATGCACTCCAGGAAGTTCCAATGAAGAGTTGAAGATGAATTTTGACTGTTATATTTACCATGAAAGGTGGGAAACGAGGAGTTCCACTGGCTATTTGGCAAGATTACTTATTTAGCTGCAGGATTTTGGTATTTCTGCCTGTTTAATAAGTTGGAATCACATCATCCCACATTGCCTTATTCTGAGTTTTTTTCCCATCAGTTCTGAAGTCCTACACAGAAGGATTCCATAGAAGGAGAAAACTGAATAAGAAATTTATGTGATTAATAAGTAACTAAAGGCAGAAAATATAATTAGTGTCAATCACAATGAATTCGTAGCATCCAGAACCTGTCAAATCTGATTTGAGAGAACAAATATAGTCAGTGAATGCAATGGTGTCACTGTAACTGAGATTTTTGTACAGTTCATGGACAAGACAGCATACAGTACTCTGAATAAGAAAGAAGAACAGAAACTGGAGAGCCTGTGAAATGGATTTAGAAGGGGCAAGACATCTGGCAAGGAAAATTAATTATGAAAGGGAAGTCATCATCAGATCTCTGCTCCAAGTGGTATCCTGTCCTCCTTTAATTAAATCGTGGAAACTGAGGATAATCTGTATCAAATTTAAGTTATGTTAAACTGTCCTGCCTTCCTCAGTGTAGTACCATGGATTAGACAGTCTGTCATAAATTTTATACTCCTGAAACAACATCACAGAAAGTAAGTGATGGCACAGTGATGCCAGAACAGTGAACCTTGCCAGGCTATGCTGTGAGACCACACAACATTTTCTCTGGTGTCCTTGGTGCACTGGAACTTTTGAGCTGTGGACACAGCTTACAGCACTGATAGAGCCCAGTTGGAGACCTCCAGATCCTTCTGCCCAAAATCTACTGCCGCTCCTGGCTATTGTTGACTCATCTTTCTCTCTGCCAGTATTCAATACCTGATCACAGGAACTGTAAAATTATTTTTCTTTTTTCTGAGAAATGTCAGTGGCCAGTTTCCCAGTCTGTCACTATGATGATTGTAAATTTCAAGCTCCTTTATTTCTTTTATACTGTTTTATCATCCTGTCAACTTTGTAGTCCTGGTCTCTAATTTTTACACCCACATCCAGTGAGTACTTTTCCTAAAAGAGTTTGCTGCTACTTTATGATTCTGAAAGGAAATCACATTTAGAAAAAACCATTTATTTAAAACTGAAAATCAGCTGTTTGAAGCTTACATATCTGCTAGGCTGTAGATGCAGGTTCTTTAAAGCAAGTAGTAGCTAGGGATCCTCTTGAGATTAATGAGATTTTTTCTTTATTGTGAAGACAGATTATTCCTAAAACCCCCATATAATAATTGAGTTCTGCATTATTTTCCTCACAGTCTTTCTAGAAACAACAAAAAAAAGATGTCAGAGTAATATAGCCAGGCAGATGTGAATAGAGGATATGTGTTGAAATAACCATATTGGCAAATCAGAAAAATAAAAACATAACAAAACAAAACCATTCATTCCATCAAAGAAGATTTTTAGATGACAGAAGAAGAGGGGGATTTGAGTGAACTATTTCAAAGCAGAATTCATTAACCCTTTCTTTTTTTAAAAAAAAAGCATTCTTTTTTTTTTTTTTTAGCACCAGAAATATTAACTTATGGCAGATTTGGAAAACAAAATCAACTAGTTCCACAAAAAATGTCTTTGGTATAATATTTTCTGATTTATTTTACTTGGAAATTGTGGTTAAAAAAAAAACAAAGAAACAAACTTGTGCTTAATATACCAGCAAAAAATTTCATGTAATCTCATTTTCTTACCAGAGTGAATTAAGTGATTCATTTGCCTTGGGAAACTGCAATTAAAAACCAGACATTCTTCTAAATCTTGAGAAGAACCTGTAGGAATTGTATAATCTACCAAAAGAGTTTGCAAGCAGTAAAATCCTGCAAATGCATTTGGCTCATTTATTTATAGCTTTTAGGGATCTGGAGGTGATGCATAATACTAGAATTTTATATCTAAGAAGGTCTAAAAGGGATCATTCTAACTCCACCAAATACAAATAAAATATTGCTGGTGTCTAATCCACACAGAGAAGCACGGTGCCAGATCATTAGCATTTCATTTAGTGAAAGTAATGCCTAAATCTGCAGACCCTCTGGAGAAATCCATCTGTTCTCATTAATCAGGGCATCTGTTTTGGCAACTAGCTATTAACAAGAATTCTGTAGTTTGGATGGAAAATCCAAAAGCCATTTCTTTATGAATGTGATATGAGGTACCTTGTTTCATCTTTAGCAGATTTTTTTTTTTTTAATCCTCTCTCTTCTTTCCTGCCCTGTCAAACCCACACCTGCAAGTGCTTTGCTGAAGCCTCATCTGTCTTCATCACGGTGGAATCACACAGATTCCATCTGGGTGATGAGAAGATGGATGTTTGCGCATCCCTCATCAGACGCATCAGCCTTGAGTAACTGATCCCTGCCTTCCACACCCGTGCACACACACACTCTGGGGCTGGCACAGAGCTGAGTTGTAGTCTCTGCAGTCTGTCTACAGTCTCTGTAGTCTCTGCCTATGCTGGAAGGGAGAGTTTGTAACGTTGACAAGGAATTCCTTAAAGTCCAGTAGCTATAATGACAGAGAATATTATTTTATTTTGCATTTTACTGAGATGAAGTCAGTCTAACATACTACGCAAGAGCTGGAAACAAATAACCTTCTCTTTTAAAGGGTGTGTTATTCAGAATGTCTTGATTTTAATTGGTTAAAACTTTAAAGAATCAAGTAATTCATTGTGTGATCTTTACATCATGATGTGCATGAACAAATTTCCACCCACTTGTTGTCAAGTTCTGTGAGGAGAAATAATGTTTTAGCTGGTAAGAAAAACTCCTGGTTTAATTTTATTAAATTAAAAATGATCATTATCACAGGTGTGTGGAAACAAAAGCAATTACACCCTATTTCCACTTTTCCAGCAATAAAACAATGAGAAAAAAAAAAAAAATCTCTGTGAAATCTCGTCTCTGTCTTCTTTCATGTGAAATGTAAATTACTCATGGAGAAAAAAAGAACTGATGCTTTAAATTGAAATATGAAACTGTTTCCCTCACCTCCAATTATTTTTGTTTGATTTGTTACCCCAGTGAAAGTGGTAGTATTATTATTAGAATCAACTTCAATAAGAGGTAAATCACAGTTGTAGTGACCTGCATACATGCTGGGGAACAGAGAACTTGAGTTCTAATGCTGATGCTGAAACTAATAACTCTTGAGGCCCCAGGTGTTGTGTTCTGGCCTCAGAGCAGCACTCTATCCCTCTTCAGCAAAGCACTTAAGTACAAGTGTAACTACATAAGACACTGGGATTTAAGCAACCGGTTAACTGCTTTGCTGCACTGCAAGGTATTTGTTGTTTGCTAGTGAACCTTTGAGTAATAAAAGAGACATAGAAGGAAACAGATCTTTAAGGTGCTGGCTGAAGCCTGTGTTAGTTTTTCTAATAGGTATAAGAGTATTTGACATAGCAAAAATAAGCATAGGACACTGGACACAGGTATGGTAATTTAAATTGAAGAGATGGTCCCTGAATACCTATTCACCTATCTGGGATGACTGACATTAAGATCAACTCTCTGAGACTGAACAGTAAGATTCCAGGGTACATTAAAAGCCTGCCAGTTCAGTTTATTAAGAACTATTCAGTTACATTAACTGTTTGCTTTAAAAAAATAATATATATATATGATTATTAACACTTAACATTTTAATGGGAACCATAACAATAGGAACTGAAATAGCTTGTAAATACATTTGATTTGAAACAAAAGAATCACAGCAACATAACTTTCCTTAACACTAGAGATTTCCATGAAAAATATTTTTGCCCAATTGACATTACAGAATCCTAGTTGTGAAAATAAAGAGGTGTTTAAGATACTGTAAAAAGGAACTTAACATCTGGAGAACTCATACTCAATTTACAGCTAAATATAATCTAGTCTCTCATTTCCAACATGTATCTGATTATGTTTACAATATCAATGAGAAATTCAAAGTAAACACTGAAGAATTAAGCATTCCTTGACTATTTGACTGAAGAGAGTGCATGGGTGGGTCCCAGGACAAGATCTATTCCTTGCAAAAAATGAAAGTCACAACCTGGCTGTTAAAATTCAAGACTTTCACAAGCAATGTTCCTCTGAAGGACTCTAACAGGAAAATGGTTAGAAACTGGGATATACTAATATTGCTAACGCTAATAGGATACTGTAAGATATGAAAAATATCTTTTCCAGGTGATTCATAGAGAGAAATTTAGAGATGTGTGATAGGGAATTTAGCTTTGACAAAGGAGTTGTCTGCCCTTTTTTCTGCTTTACTTGCTCATGTATTGGTTATGTTGTGGATAACATAATCCACTGGATAGGGGCTGTTCTCCCAGTAGCGCAGATTAGTAAAGGAGCATGTCATAAAGAGACTTTGTATCCTAATGAACAGAAACACTGTGAAAATGCCATCGGATTGCTTTGGAAAAGGTTAAGAGATTCCTTTTGGAGCCCAGTGGTAGACCAGCATGCAATGCACCACATGAACTGGCTGCAGTCATGAAGGAAGCTGCTATTGTCATTTTTCTATTTACAAAAATAGATCTCACCAACATCCTTGATACTGTAATAGAAAAAACCCAAATTTCACTGATCAGTTGGCAAACAGACTCATGTAATCAGTTGCAGTCTTTATCTGAAAGCCTAGTGGGGAAAGTAATAATATAATTACAAAAATATGCAAATTGTTATAGCAGAGATATTTTTCTGCTGAACATTTGCTTGAAAGTAACTTTCAATGATGTCTTGTTTTAGTGCTAAAACCTAGGATGAAATTTTAAGGGAACGGATTCACCACAGTTATACAGTGTTTAAGTTGAATAGGTAATAATTTCTCTTTACTGAAGTTAGTGATAGTGCAATTGATTTCACTGGGCCCAGGTTTAATTTAATGATATTTTAGATCAGCTTTAACCCTCTACTGTGTGCCTTTAATCTTTTATTCTCTCGTGACTTTAGTTAAGAAGTGATCACAGTTCCTTCATGCAATGACTACTTGACTAGATCTTTCAAAAATTTTTCCTGAGTTGTCTTGAATTTTGTTTATAATATAAAAACTATAAATCACTTTTATAGAAACTGTATTGTCATGAAAGTTCATAAAGCCAGACAGGAAAACATAAGGTGTTTCTCTTTGCAATACCTCTGATGATCGTTCAACCTTCTCCTGCAACATTAGTCCCTTAAGGGAAAAAGGGGTTTTGTTGATTTTTTTTTCTCCCCTACAAAACCTCATTGACCTAAAACAACACTGGTGCCTTTCTAAATTGTTGTCACAATTCCTATAGCTGTATAGGGCTGAGCTGCAAGGTGCAGCCTCATAATGAATTCTCTCAGTGTTTTGGCTCACTTCTCTCTGAGCCCAGCGATGTCTATTCAAACACAAACTTTTGCATAGATGATCATTCATAAAAACACAATCCAGAGATGATGATATGTAAGGTAATTGATTTATTCATATTCAATAGAGACTAAAGCTTATAAATCAACTCTAACTTTATATAGAAATGAACTGAATAAAAGTGACACATATATTAATAATAAATTTTTGAATTATGCACTTTGCCTAGTGAAATTTATTTTCTCTGAGCAGAAAACTAGTTAACATAAAAAAAAGTTTTCAACCATTATTATATCAATAGAATAAGAAACTTCTAACATTCAGTGTTTTTATGTCAGTCCATGCAGATCAGCCACATACTGAGATCTGAAATGTTTACTACACGGGAACATCTCATTTAGAACAAGGTAAAATGTAACTCATGAGGTTTGCCCTGCATATATTTTTTGTTAAAGGCACTTCCATTCATAATACCCTGTAAAATGCTAATTCTGTGATGTTCAGCAGCAGTCTTCTGACGCCATGTCCATCCTTCTGAATCTTTATATTGCCATGCTCTAGGCATGTGTTAAGGTTCAAGCACAGAGTATCCTGCTGTCACTGTATCTATTGCCCCACAAAACAAGGCAATTAAAAAAAAAAAAAAAAGCCTAAAGAAGCAGAGAAAAGAACTGTTTGAGGAGATGGAGACATCAATAGAGGGAGCTTATTTAAAATTAGAGTCAGATGCCTCACTAAGCCCTAAATAACACCTTATTTTATGCAGCCTTTGTTTACCAGATTTCTTCCTTGCATGAATCATAAGAATATACCTCTGGTTTAGAATAAATGGTACCCAAAGCTAGCAGAGCACATCCTTATTTTCTTTCTCAGTGTAAAATTAATCCCAGTATGTGAGAGAAGTGTATTAATTTAAATGCATGAATTTAGAAGCAGTATAACTCAGAGTACTCTTTCTTTTTCTTACCTGCCTATCTATCCTGTCTGCTCACCATCCTTAACCAGAGTCAGACACCTCAAGATTTAAAACTCAACAAGACTCCATCACAGTCTGGTGACATCTGTTGTATTATGTAATTTGAACTGTCTTATGAGCTCCCCAACATTGCATCTGGAATTATAGCAACAACTTCGCTTCCTCTTCTTTGTGTGGAAGCCAACCTTTGACGCACGTAGCTGGAAGGTAGATTTATGCTGTTTAAATAAAAATTATTCTGGTTAGGAACGTTTTGACTCAGATTCCCTGCCCTGCTCAGTCCCGCAAAGGCCAATACTATTGTTTTGAAACTGAAATCCTTAATGAGAAAGTGTTTTTTTTCAGTGAAACTTCTGTGATGAAACTCAGATCCTGAAAGCCACACAGACATGAACTCTTATCTCCAAAAACCCCATTGCAACAGGATGGTATCTCAGAGCATATTAGAATCACTGATTTTGTCCTCTAAGTTTCTTTAGGTGGAACATCCATTATGCCTGGGAGACTGACACTGTAGTCTGATGACTCTTAACCAGAATCAATTCTTTGCTAAGTATGAGGCAGAGGAAATCTTGAACTTGAGCCATTCATATATTAGAAAGCCTTTTGGCCACTTCCAGTGAATTGGAAGATGCTGAGAGGGCCTCTCTTTTTCAGAAGTTAAAGGAAATGACAATATTACAATCATCTGATTTTATATTTGGTCATGAAAATAAAAAGTAATTGAACAAGAATCTGAAGATGGAGCTGAAGTGAAAGGGAAAAAAATAGTAGTGCACAGTTCTGTACTAAAAAAAAAAAAAAAAAAAAAAAAGAGCTGATTACATAATAAGGGTAATAAGCTCCCAAAGTAGGCTCAGAGAGACTCTGGAGACTGTTAGACTGTTGGTAGAATCCCTCCGGAAAATAAGAATGTAAGTAAATAAACAGAAATCAGAACTGCCAATTGCTGGTAAATTGGTAAAAAATTGTCAACAGGATAAAATTAAAAAGAATGATAACAATGAAACATTGCCATTGTAATAGCAAATGTAAACTTATAGCAAATATAAGCAGTATGTAACCTGGGCAGAATAGTACAGGAGGGAGGATTTCGGATGGGAGAGTTCTACTTAAGAGCCAAACTGAACACAAGTTAGTACTGGACCACAGGACCCCCCACTGCAAAAGAGACAATGGAACCATTTCAGATAAGGTAAACTGCCTGAGGGAAGCTGCTGTTGGGCAGCAGTGACCAGGGAGACTGAGTCACACCCAATGATTTACCAAAAGGGAAAGAATCCAGTGCAATGAAACAAGAGGGCTCAGGATTTCATAAACCCTGGACTCATCCAGGTGAGGATAAAAAGTGCTCTAAGGAAATTATACAGTTTCAGTTATTTGTTCACCGTCTATTTTCAGGCACTTTTGTATGATGAAAAATATTAGTAGTGTTAAGCACTGACAGAGCAGCAATGTCTCTGAAGATTTAATGAACAGGTTAGATGAAAATAGCTGAAGATGCATCAGATATATCTTGACCTACCACTAAGCTGAGAACAGAGGGAACAAGACCTGAAACTCTCTTCTCTCCAGCCTTATTTTTCTACATGTCTGAGCCCTCAAACTTATCTGGTTTGTCTGCTGAGGAGGTGGCAGTTTGATGGTGAATAGAAGCATTATGATCGAAAGAGTTAACAAAGAAGACAGAAGAAGAGGAAGGAAAAGCGTCAAAGTCATTCTTCACAGTTATGCTCATCACTTTTTCAAACAAGGATATGGTGCTATTTTTAGCAAGGTTCCTGGAAACACAACATGCTGAATATTCATTATCCACAGCAAAAGATACAAGATGGTGAGCAACATTGTTCAAATCTGTCTTTCTTTCACAAAATGGATGAACCTCAAAGCCACACGTATCAAGTTGTTGAATTTGCTTGTGCAGTATTTTGCAATAAGAGGTGGCCAGACAACTTTCAACAAAAGATGTCTCCCTCTCTCTCAAAAGAAAAAAAAAAAAAAAAAAAAAAAAAAAAAAAAAAAAAAAAAAAAAAAAAGAAATAAAAAGAAAATAAAAAGAAAATAAAAAGAAAATAAAAAAGGTGTTAAGCATTCAAAGTATGTTTTTGTTCAAGATCTAACAAGTCCATGACTTGCTGTTTTCCTGATGACTGGTCTGCCGCCTCAGCTGCCAAACTAGGAAGACTTGGTCAAGGACTCCTCAAGGGCATCCAAGTTTCTTGTGTTTCAGGATCCAGATGGCCCAAACTGGAGGACAATCGGGCACTGCACTTCCCTGTGAAATGGAGTTGATTTCTCTTGAGCTGCTGGACACTCTCATCAAGATTCTTCATCAACTTTCCACTGCTTTCAAGGGAAATAAAAATTTACATGAGAAGAGAAGTCACTAGAAACACAGATTTCCATATGGAAAACAATTTCTTCATCTTCATAAATGGGCTTGAGCTACAGATACTACAAAGCAGAGACACAAAGGAAATAATAAAGTAGTTGCTTAAGGGATCAGCACTCATACTATGTAAAGCATGAGGAAGCAGTTCTTCTGTAAGGGGGGAGAAGAAGTTTGTGAGCACACAAGTAAATAACTTTGTATGTGTATAGGGACTAATCTGACTTTCTGAGGCCATCTAACATCTGCTAGGAAGACAAGTTTCCCAAGTGTTCTCTTAGCTGATGATCATTTAAAATAGATTTTGTGCATATAAGAGTGATTCTGAGTTCACAGCAGCACATCTCATGACTCAGTGTGGCAAACAGCCAGATAAAGATCACAGCCTCGCTGACAGGTCTCATTCTTCTCCGTCCTATTTCAGAGCTCACAGATACCTGAAATAGATTGCTTTGCATTCAAAATAGCCTGCTGTGTAGCACTGCACACCTTGGAAAATCTGCATCATTTGCAGAATCATAACTAAAATGCAGAATGGACTCAGATCATCTCTCTTTGTAGTCATGGAGTGATGGTGACATTTCAGATTAGTGACATCTGCCAAATGACTTTGGATATTTTATCCTTCCTAAAAGGTCTTGCTGCCATATTGTGCATAAAATCTCACTAGTGAATATTTTAAGTTTGATGGGAATTCAATAGGAGCAAGAGTCATCATTGCATTTTTAGGAAAACCCCATCTGCGAAGACCAACATGCCGTGAATGTTCCATAGTTTCCTCAATGCTGCCCATATGCTTCCTGTACTTCATGCATATTTTCCCCTCAGATCTACCAAAGTTACATCATATTGCTTTTCATGCTTCTTGCTGATTTGTTCAAAAACAAGCAATGAGGTGCATTTTGAAGAGAACTGAGCCATCCTTTGGGTTGCCTAGTTTGCATTTCACCTCATTCCTTGATGGGCTATGTCTACACCAGGAAGTTCAAGCATTTCCAGAAACATCTAAAACATTTGTTGAACTGATAGAGCAGTCCCAGACACCATTTGACACAATTTATGTCTCCAAAGCTGCTCCTGGGAATGGTTGAGGAGTTCACTTACACCACAGGCCTTTCCAACAGGCAGTCAGCATACAGCTGCTCCTTCTTGAAGGGATGGGTTAATTTTCTAGCCCAGATGTAGACACTCTGAGGTAATTGGCTCAAGTACTTGGGAATGCTCATGGCACACCTAATGGATCTACAGACACATCCACAAGGAACAAAGGTAAACAAAGTGCCAAAATATTCACCAGGCACTAAGAAGGTAGAATGACCTGAACCAGACAAGAGCATGAGGGAAGGTACTATTCAGTCAGGTTTTGTAACACAGACATATGCATGTATCACACAAAGCCTAAATTCCCTAAATGAGTTATCTCCACTCTTCAGGCATAGCAGTCTTAACTCTGTTTTGCTGTTAAAAATAAAAAGTTGTACAACCTATTGTTATTACAGAAGTTATTTATCTCTCAATTTTGCAAAGGTCTATTTTCTACTATTTTTTAGGTGTTATTTTCTCCTAAAGTCAAGAAGAATTTCCCAGATCTAGTCAGCTGAAAATAATCAAATTATATACAATAAGAGAGTGAGAAAATGCAAATAAATTCTTTGCTAGAAATAACTCATATATGGTATCAGGAAGGAAAAAAAAAGAAAATGAAGGGGAGGTTTTAGGTACCCCCCAAACAAGATGAGTCAAGAATTATCATCAATGTTTATTACTAGCTCTTCTACAGATTTTCTTATACCTCTTATACCTCACTATATCTTGGATTTTCTGTTTCGCATATAAGCACATTGATTTCGTTGTCACTTAGAAAAAGCTTTGCAGCTTGAAAGCATTCACATTTTAAATTTCTGTTTCTTCTTCAGATGAAAAGATCCATAAGGATGCAAAATATTATATCAGAATCTGAAGCGGCTTTTGAGTTCTCCTCATCCATATCTTGATGTGCAAAAAGACAAGAAATTAATGGCAGAAAAATGCACCTGACATCTCATGTTGCACAGTAGTAATGACTATTTTATTATCAAAATAAGTGAATCAAAAAGTAAAGGAAAATTGTGTAACCAGTTTGCTTGAGTCTATTTATATTGCTGTCAGGATTTCAAATGAAAATGCTGTCCTAACTAAGGGGGAGTAGGAAGATATTTAATCTAACTTCAAGTCAGACAGGAGCAAAGTTATAAGGTTTGAAAAACACTCCTTTTTTTCTCCCCATGGAAAACCCCAATTTGATTTATAAATATCTATGATTCACATAAAGGAGAGATTTCTAAATGTGCAATCTGAGAGAAAGATAGTGCTCAGAAGAAGACACTCTGTGTGTCTTTCAGTGTGAGAAAGAATTTTGTCTTCCAAAAAGCTGCTGTCTTTTGAGCCATTATTCCTCCCAGGCCCTAGGAGCTGTATACACTATATTTTAAAGTCATCTCTAAGAATTTCATACACCAAGAAAAGCATCTTTCCCTGTCAAAAGTTCAGATGTATAGACTGTGAGGTGTAAAGCAGATTTGTGTCCTTATTCTTTGTTATGTAGAAACCCATAGCTCATCTCTAATGACTAGAGCTCTTAGCCTTCAATTGTTTTGCATAGATTTGGATTATTCTGTTGACTGGCTTGTAGTCAAAAGATACATGTAGTCATAAACTGTTAAATTCATGGAATGAGTCATCCCACACAAGGAAGTAGCTGAGTGTTATGAGATAGTTTGGCACAGAAATATAGATGAGTTCAATTTGTAGCAAACCTACAAGTTCAGGTAACACTGAACTCTACTTGCATAGACAGGAACTGGAACATTTGACAAAACAAAATTTCTTAACTTGACTGTCCAAGTAATCTGACATAAACTGGCATAACAACTCCAGTAAATATTTTGTTATGACTGTGTAACTTCCCCAGAGACCACACAGATTGTACTGTTCCAGCTCCGTCTGGCCTGTGCCATGCAGGTTTGCAAACCATAAAACTGAACCCTTCTTTCTGTCCAGGCAAACCATGTACAGTTCAGGCACTTCAATTCTGATGCATTTAAGAAGAAAATTTTCCTCTTCTCATCAAGGTTGCCATGATCGTGTTCAGAGCTACGAGCTCTTTGCAATGCACTCAGGACATTTAGTATATTTCTTCAGAAAAATGAAATGCTTATTGTAGAAGTAATTAACACAATATAGCTGAAACAAAGATTGAAGTAATCAGAGAAGATGTAGTGATCTTGATGGCCAGGTAACTTAGCTTTCACCAACTGCCCTTATAAGCAAGAATGGAACTTGTAGACATCTTTTCAGCTCCATCAGCAGTTGGCAAACCTCAGGTACTCAATATGTGCTTTTGGCTGGTTTTCTGTTGTGTGTCTTCTGACAAAGTGTATGCTGTGTACCAAGGAGCCTCAGTACTGAACGTATTTAGCAGCTAGTTTCATCAAACTTATAGGAGGGGATTTACAAACAGCTTTCAGCAGCTTCATGTGCTTCTGAGGCCAGTCACAGTATGTAGAAGTAAGACCTGCATAGTCGAAGCAGAATTTATTCCACTCCCTAAGAAGAAATGATACATGCTTCATCTGGAAAAAAACTGTCTGGGTTGTACAGAAATATTCAGAGCAAGCAAGAGGACTCACTCAACAACACTCCATCATGTATAGAATTATTAAAATTATTTCTATTAGTTAGGAAATTAAATCATATTATTGAACTATGTATGAAACTTTGATGAAGAATTTGGAGGAGAGACATTAATAAGTATTTTGACTGAGAATTATTAAAAGTTAATTTCATTTTTACAAGTACACAGGAAGCATCTGAATTGTAAAGTGTACCTTTGTATATGTACATACATGTGCTCATTTATTGTAAGCAGATCTGAGGCTCTTGTCTTACTCTTGATGTAGATGACTGGTACAACAGGTTCCTTTCCTTCTCATATTGAAAGGAGCTGCTGAGCTCAGTGTATTTCACTTTCTTTGAGTGGTCACACAAGCAATTTGTGCAGGCAGGCCATTAGCATATCATAACATCACCCTGCAATGTTTATGGATGAGATACTATCATTAAAGTGTGTGCTATTCTCATGCAAAAAATCAAGGAACTCTGAAGGTTTTATGTCTAACACAGCACCAGAAAGAAGCAAGGAAGAAGCTCATAATGTGGTAAAGTGTCCAGATGGGAACAATTACAGCACTCTTCCTGTAGCCTCCTTTTCCAACCTAGCACAGTTGTGCCACATTATCTAGTATATGTCTTCCTTTTAAAAAGAAAAGAAGAAATCTAGTGTTTTGCATTGTCAATATGAAAACCCAGTAACAATGTCTGATTGAGTATATTCATGGGCTAGGGGTACAGGCTACAAAGAGAAGGATCTGAGAAAGGCTGACCTTGTGGAGAGAGGAGTTCTGAGAAAGAGGAAAAAGCTGGGATGAATTTTGGGATACAGCTGATTCTAGGGCAGGACGGAGGAGATTGTGCTGGCATGAAGGCAGAGGCTTGTCAAGGGGTTGAAATGAGCCAGAGACTAGACCAGAGGAGCTGGGCACTAGAGTCAGATCAGATCTCAGTTTGAGTGATAAGTCACAATGTAGACCAACTCCCATCTTGCCTTTCTCACCCAGTGTTAGTGTGTGCATCAACACCAGCCTCCTGTTCCATATTTACAGTGTGAATTTCAGCAAACCCACAGGTCATTAATGGGTTTTCTTATGGTAAAGGCATAATGAGACGTTCCCATTTAAATGACATTGTTCTACTGTTACTATTGCGCTTGCCTGGTAATAGACAAATCTAGCAAAACCATGAAGGGTATCCTCAAAAGTGTTTTGAATCAAAACATAACTCTATCTGGTAAAAAAGGACCATCAAAGTTTGGAAGTAGACACAACCTATAACACTGGAATCAAGCCCGCTCTCTTTTTTTCTTTCTTTTTGTTTTTTAATCTTACAAAAATAGGGACCAACTGAAAAAGTTGCATCTGGAACTGATTTCTCTCAATTATTTTTAAGTGTTCAGTTTTCAGCTTGGATCCAGCTGATGAATTATGCATATCCTAAATAACAGAATTACAATGAAACTGCCTGACTGAGATGATGGAGAATGGGGCCAGAGAAGCAAAGGTTAGAATTAATAGCTGAGGATAAGGATATGTAATTAAAAAATCATCTAACAAATATGCATAAATAAAATAACTGGAAGGGAGAAAAAAAACCCTATGGAAGTCACAAAATATGGAAAAAGAAAAAAGATCATACAATTTACAGCTCCCTTAGGAATCCTGAAAATTAATTGAATCACAATAGTAATAAACTGTAAGTTTTGAAATATTTTTTCTTGACTCTCTGCTAACAGAAATTTAGTGACATGAACCCACCATCTTGCATAGATCTCTAGAGATGAAAAGATTATAGATGTGCATAAAGTGGCCTAGATTATTATGATGACACTTCAAAAGCACAAGTTAGAATATTCCCCATTTCATCTTGAGTTGTGAATAATTCATCACTTTAAAACATGGGGGTTTTAAAACTTAGATGCAGACTTAGATGCATAATTATTGAATTTGCTTTGATCCACATTGTTTGTTTAATCAGTAACCTAACATTGGGAAGTATGCCTTGTAATAATTGTAGTTTGAGCTTTCTTATATAATAGAAAAGGAATGAGGAGAACAAAAAGACTTGAAAACAATACTAAAGTATAAAAAGCCATTTTTACAAATCTTTTTAGTTCTGTGCATAAAATATTTGGGTTTTCTACATTAGGGATAAGTGGAAGTTAGGTCTTCATGATTCAGTACAATGTGGCATTCTAACTTTGACTAAATCTTTGATTACAGCTGCCTAACTTGAATGAAAAATTTATCTAGAACTGTAGAAGCTACGCGCACCACTGAAAAAAAAATACAAGTACTGTGTTTTCTTGGATTTCCATTATCTATTTTGGTACAGTATAAATGAATGGTTTAGCTTGTTGTAACTATGCTAATTATACTAAACATGTACACTTGTCTCCATAAAGAAAATATTTTAAGATATTATTTAAATCAATGAAACTTGTTAAATGATCTTTCTTTCACAGTATTCTTCTGCTCTGTTCCTGTCAAGTCTATAATAGAAGATGGCTTCTAGCCCAGATAAACCTATTTATAGTCAAAGTGTCATTAATACACTTAATTACAAACTAAGATTTGTTAATTTTCCCAAACAGATCAGTTTCACAACTTATACAAACATAGCTCACCCTCTTTAGGTGTGAAGCATGATTATGAATTGAAGGTATTTCCTACTGCTGAGGGCAAAACAAAGCTATCACTGAAATCTTCCCAGTGCTCAACAGGAGAACAGCAAGGGCAGTTTCAGGACCCAGCTGGGAGCAGAATTCACAGCTGTGCTTTCCCAGCTGTCTGCAGGCCTTAGGAAGGATGGCTATAATCCTACATACTCCTGTGTCTCATCCAGCTAATCCACAAGAGATGGTAGCCCAGAAGTTCCAGTTATTTGCCTGCATACATGAGGACCATAATAAGACCTGGCAAGTAGCAAAGTCTAAATAAGTCAAACTATTCTTATAGCATATTAAGCATACCTTAAGTGAAGGCTAACCTCTCTTTGGCCGATATTTTTCCCATCAGCTTTTAGAAGTTGTCCATTTGAAATCAGCTGAAAAAGATGGATTTACTTTTGAGTCAAGAACTGTTGTTCTACCTTTGCTCAGTCAGAGATCTAAGTTGTTTATTACCTTATGAGAATTTTCTTGACAGTGTTGTTGACAGGGGATGAAAGAAATTAAACTATCCTGAAGAATGAATTTGTAATGATCACAGCTTCTGAAAGACATTTCCATTTCCTTTCAAATGTACAATCTATTATCCCCAACCCATAAAACCTCATGGTTCATGCTCAGCTACTTTAATGGAGTAACCTCTTATTTAGAAATATTAAGAACCTATGTGAAATCCTGCCCCTCATGAAACTCATCAGTTTTGACAATACCTGTAGGAGAACTGCGACTTCATCTGCTGCTCACATGCAGATGTCTTTGAAATCAGTGCAAATGTTGCATTGACTCAATGCTAATTTGGTGGTAGATCTAGGATAATACAAAAGTTCTTGTAATAGCAATGTGTGATCCCAAACAGAATGAATAAGGTGAGAGCCCATTTTCAATACAGAATAAGAACAGTTATCTTTCCCAATCTTTGCATGGAGTATGGGTAGTAGCAGTGTGCAGTGGAGCACCCTTCCATACCCTCCAACACAAAAACCAGTAGCTGTGTCTACTCTTTACAGCAGCCTACCAGGATTTTCCCTCCACTGCCATGCTTTACAGCTCTTTGAACACAACTAAGCTACTGGCATCCACAGCATCCTGCAGAAACAGGAGTTCTGTGGAGAAAAAAATTAATCTTTGCCTTAGTTTTCAACTTGATATTTGAGTAGTTTATTTGCTATTCCCTTATTACTGTGTTCTGAGAAACAGTGAATGGTGTTCCCTACCCATCTCCTATATGACATTCTCTATATCATTATCTGCCTTCTGTCATATTTTTCAGGGAAAGGGGTCTAATCTATTTAATCTCTCCTTACACACAAGCTCCCCATCACCCTTGTTGTCATTCTTTATTGCTTTTCATTTCCTCTGAAAGCTGAAAGGGAGCAACTGTGAAGTTGCACATATTGTTCAAGATGCAGGTGCACTGTGAATTTGAATGGTGACATAACCATGTTTCCTGCTGACTTCCTTACTTTTCCTAGTACATTCTACTACCTGACTTTGCTTTTTTGATCACAATTGAGTACTATGGTTTTCTGAGCACAAGCTGAAATCACTCCCAGACTCCTTCCTGTAATAGTGAGCACTAATTTAGAGATATGTGCTGTGAATGCATATTTTGGGTTATTTTTCCCTGAAACCTCAAATGGCTTTAATTAACACTGAATTTCCTCTGTTATTTTATTGCCCAGTTACCAGTGTAAGACTCCTCATTCACGGCTGGATCCCCATTTGACTATGCTGAATAATTTTCTCTCATCCTCAGGTTTAGCCAGCTCACTTTTCATCTTTTTCCCAGGACACCAACAGACACTCAGAACAGCACAGGATCCCTGTGTGGTGTCTTTGATACCTTCCCTCCACTAATGTTCTATCCATTAAATATCTACTAATCCAGGAAAGGACTTTCTCCTTTGTCCCATGATAAATTTTGTGTTCTAAAAGAGTATTGAATAAGAAACATCGGCCAAATGCTTTTTGAAGGCCTACATACGGACATAAAAATTGAGTATGCAAATATAAATCAACTGAATCTTAGTAACATTCTTCACCAAATTCATAGATTTGCAATACACTGCTTCTTTTACAGGTGACGTGCAAGCTGTTCCTCTATATGCCTAACAATGCATCCATCATCCATATGTTTTCACTTTTTTTCGGGGGTGGGATTTTTTGGAGGGCTTTTGTGTTTGTTAGGGTTTGATTTTTTTGAGGTTTTAAAAGGTATTTTTACTTGCGGGGGGTGGGGGGGCGGTTTGGCTTTTTTGGCTTTTATTTGTTTGGGTTTGGTTTGGTCGTTGTTGCTGTTTTCCCCAGACACTAATTGGGCAGGTATGAATAGAAAATTTACTACCTTAGATGCCGTGTGAATTTTTTTAAAATGGTTTCACTTTTGTTCCTTATTATTCTTTTGCATTGACACTACTTGAAAGACTGTGTTATATAACACAGTAAATAACTCTGCAGCTTCACCTCTGAACTCTGCTGGTATTTCATGGCAAACATCACATGATTTTGATAATCCTGTTCTATTGACATTTTCATATAGTTTTTAGTTTCTATGTATTATTTTGTTTCTAATAAAGACACACTATCATCTATTTCAGAAACTGCTTTTTAAACAAAAGACAACTAATTGCATTTTCAACTTCTGGGACATTTGAAGAATTGGGGGCCATCTCCTATCTTTTGGCATTCCTACAGACCCTTGTCTTCTACTTACACTAGGACTCAAACCATGTTTGTGTGTGGTGTAGGAGGTCCATGCAGTCCCATTCACCGCATGGCAGGTGATGAAGGACTCAACAAAGTCAGAAATCCTTTGTGTCCTCCAACAGGATAATCCCAGGAAAGTGATCAATGGAACAAAGTGGTTGAATCCAGCAGTCAGCAACAGATATCTAAAGCAGAACTGTAGAGATCCTGTATGCTAGACAAAAAAGTAAAACACCCAGAGAAGGGAATTTCAGATATTCTCTGTAGACAAAAAAATGTAAACAAACAAAAGCATCACTGTGCAAAAGGATCAAATACTGACATTTTTCTTAGGAAGGGCTGTACATCTGACTGGAGCAGATTCAAAAATCTTTTTCCTCTGAAAAAAGCCTTATGCAGGGAATCAGTGACAGACCAGCCTTTGGCAATCAGAAATTACCAAGTCGCAGAACCACAAAATAACATAGCTGGAAGGGGTGTCTGGCAGCTCTCCGATCCAGAATTTGCTCAAAGCAGAGCCACCACCAAGGTTAAATCAGGCTGCTCATGGCTGCATCAAGGTGCATTTGAATCTCTCCAAGGATGGAGTTTCCACAGCCTCTGGGTTCCCATTTCAGATCTGGGCCACCTGACATGGAACGTTTCCCCCACTAATACCAGAGAGAATTTCTCTTCTTGCCCAAAGCCTCTGGTGAGGTGCAGAGGTTTCAGTGTGGAAGGGGCAGGGATCAGCTGGGAAGAGGTGAGCACACATTTGCCTGTTTGTCATCTCCCTGGCTGTGGAGGCAACACTGCCCCTTGTTCTGCTAGTGCAGGCCCTGGTAATTTAGAGTTTCAGAGAGGAAAAGCTCAACAACTTTAGCTCTGGCTGAGCAGGCACCTCCACTTGCAGTGCTCCTGCCAGCAGCACAGCTCATCCATGGCTGGGCACCCTCTAACTGAGGCCACCACTCACTGTTACATATCCTCACACTGCCTTCTTCCCATCCCATCCCCCAGGAATTTTGGCATCAAACCTCCTCCAGAGGTAAGGCTTAAATTCCTGACTATTAAAGATGACATTATCCATACAGATGAAAACTGGATAAAGCCCAACTGGTTAGTGAAAAAGCTGTTGAGACCTTCAGGCTAAATTCCTGTTCCTGGCATCCAATTCTGTTATGCAAAATTAAAGAAAAGGAAATTTAAAATAATACAGGAATGCCTCCTCAGGCCACCTGCTTGTGTTCTCCCTCCCCTTAAAGCCAGTCATTCCCAAATCCTGCCTTCCCTGCTGGAGTCCAGATATTCATTTCCCAGTACCCAAAGGCTCCAGCAGCCTGAAGTCATAAGGGAATCCCATGAGACAGTTTTTTGCTGACCCAATTCTGTTTCTAAGGTAAGGAAAGTATTACAAATATCTGAGCAACTCTGTTGTTTACTGCAAAGCCAATATTATATTTCAGTTTGGACAATTGTAGTGGTAAATAAAAAGATCTCTTTTTAAGGGTCTTAGAGGATTTTTAAAAAACCAAAGAAATTATGTGCAGATTTTCTATTTACTAAGGATTTAAAGAACCATCACACCAAAGACTGCTTTCATATACATAGCAGCAAGAAAGAAAGGGAAAGGAGTAAGAAAGTATAAAAATATCCAGAAAAAAAGTAGACTATACATATGACAATTAAACTGAAAGTGAAATTTTTTTGTTTGAATTTCATCCCTGGACAACACAGACTGCACAGACTGAACAGTCTGCATGATCTCAAGGCTTTATTCTAAATATTATTTTATCAGTTAAGAGGGAAAAAAAACCCTGACAAAGTACTTGAGAACACTATGCAGCCTCTGATGCATCCTGGAAAAAATGTTCAAGTAGGGTGGTATAGAAATTCAAATCATGTTGAGAAAAAACCTTTGTGCTGTAAAAAAAGAATCTTTATCTGTAAGAGGCTTTCTACTCTGAAAACTAGGCTTTCAGGATCAAAGATCCCATGGAGAACACTCAAAATTGTGCTTTGAAGAGGTGTTTGTTATTTACTAGTTTTTGTAAGAATCAGCTCAAAAAGTAACCTGATTACAACTGGACAAGACCTAGAAAAATAGTTGGGTAAAAACCTTGATCCTTCTTAAGTCAACCTTCAGCCATCTCTAGTCAGGGTTTTTTAGGTTTTTTATTTCTGTCCGGCTTTGAGCATGCTGTTTCATATCCAAAAACTTGCTCTCCACTAATGCATGAGATAGATTTTGTTATCAACCATCTATGCAAAACATCTTAAAATAATGAGGAGATTTAATGCACTGTAATTCATGTTAAGATAGAGAGACATTCACAGCAGTTCTTACAGGAAAGAACTCCTAACTGAAGGCAGAAATATAAATTACAAAGCAAGGATAACAGAAAATAATCTCAGTAGTACAGCAGCCAAAGACTGATAAACAAAAACAGCCATTTCAGTGTGATATACAAGATGTTCATTACTCATGACTCTGAGCAATAGCAGATCACTTTGCATATTTATTAATTCTTGTATTACAATGTTGGCAATAAAGTGTGGTCTTTGTCATTAAATGCTAGATATAAAAAAGCAGGCAGAACAAATTAGTTTAGGCTCTGTACATGACTAGAAACTGTGTAGCACCAATAATTTAGTGCTTGAGGGACATTAATTTATTTTCATGCACAATTCTGTTGTGTTCATGTCACAATAATTCTTCGTTTGGACAGGTGAGTAGCTAGAGCTGAGGGAAATGTATAACCCCAAATGTCATGAAGACTAGGGTGTACACTGATGGCCAGAAAAGGTGTAAGTGGAGGTTTACATAATTCCCATGTCCCCTGAAACCAAATTATAGCCCAATGTATTTCCAGGACATGGAGATTGGAATGGTCTACCAATGTGGGTCTTTGAAATCTAATGACACCCTTCTGAAATTCATTAGGCCTCATTCCCCTAATGACAAGCCACTGGTGATTCTTCCTCCAAACATTTAAGCACAGAGACAGATCAGATGAAATACAGACTTCTAAAGGATCAACACTGGGAATTGGTGCACATAATCACCAAAAAGCACAACAGTTTAACTCAGACCTTGGATAACTGTTGTGACCCTCTCTCCATGCCCATGGCTGACTTTCTTCAGAAATTTGTAGCTCTTCCTCTTTTCCAAATGCCCCTTTGGTTAATGGATTTTTTGCACCTTCACTTTTCACTTGTTAGTATAATAGAATTATTGAATCATTTAGGTTAGGATCATCAAGTCCAACTGTTCAGCCAGCACTGCCAAGTCCTCCACTAAACCATGTCCCTGAGTGCCATATCTGCATGTCTTTTAAATGCCTCTAGAGATGGTCACTCAATCCCCTACCTCCATGGGCAATCTCTTCCAGTGCTTGACAACCATTTCAGTGAAAATATTTTCCTAAGATCCAATATAAACCTGTCCGAGCACAACTTGAGTAAATCCTAACATGACAACCTGACTAGCCAGTCATATGTACCCTACAGAGGAAACACTGAGTCACACTGATAGAAGACATGGTGAGGAGATCCAATGGACTTACGAAGAGCAGGCAGAATCACAGATTCAAATCCAAATCATATACAGACACTCCGCACATGTAGATTCATAAATTTACAGAATATATTTTTGACCATAAATAATATGCAAGATCTCATTATTTGATGGAGGAAGTTTCATCAGGTTACCTTGACAGATCCCCACATCAAGTTGGGTACCAAACCAAAACAGAAACATACAAAGAAACCAAACACACTAAAAAACACCTTTCCAAAAAAAACCCCCAAATCACTGAATCAAACCTCACTATATCAATTAATGATGCCATGTTGCCTTTGCAGAAAGGCAAATGTGTCAACCAACCAGCCATGGCAGAGATTTTGTCATTCCACAAGCACATTGCTGTGGTACAGTTCATATGGTAATTGTACAGCCCATGCATTCTCATCACACTAACCACTTTCAGGCCAAGAGTCGATGTTTATAACCCTTCTTCTTTGCCACAGGTTGAAATGTCTGTAATTAGCCAGCCAATCAATTAAAGTTCTAATGGGGAAAGCCAAAGGTCAAAGCAGACTATCATATTGGGTGAACCAGTGTAGTTTAATATGGTCAAGTGAGACACATTCCTGCTAGAGTTATATTGACATGCTCTGCCAAGGTATTCCTTGCCATTCCTGGCCCCTGTCCCTTGACACATGAACAAATCTACTCAGTAAATTCCCACTACAACCTTGTTGTGTCATTCTGAACATTCATAGGTGGAGACAAGAACAGTGGCACCTACAAGAACAGAAATGGGAGACTAGACCTCAGTTTATGATCAAAGTGGGTGCCAGGGAGGAAACTGAACGGACCACTGGGCTAAAAGCTGGGAATGCTGCTGAACCATGTTCTCACACAGTGTGTCTGTCTTGGACAAGCTGCTTCTTGTAGCACTCTTCTTCCACTTTCATTTTCTTGTTGCATTCCTCAGTCACAGGAGGCTTCATAACAGACAACTGTGCCATAGAGACAGCTGCTAGCTGCCCATGAAATGCCATAGTTTTGTCACAAACAGACCAGAGTTCAGCCCATGTGGAGCTCTGCCCTCCCCTCCCTTCCCTGTGAGATGAGGTCAAGCCAGACTGACCTGTGTGAGTTTTAATTCTGATGGATTCAGAATAAACATTTAATGTTATGCTACAAAAGGAGACTAAGAATTTTTGCAATTGTGAAGATGAATGCTTCCCCTCTTCCACAAGTGTTAAAGGATTCTACTCTACACACAAGTTAGCTTCAACCCAGTGACCCATCAAGCTGTTTTGGGGTATGGTGTATCATCAATCATTTGCTGTAATGTAAATTTAAATATGTACATACATCCATTTCAATTTAATCCATCTATTTAGATCCCTGAAAAAGACACTTCAGGGACAGCAGCTTGTCCAGAATGTGCAGCTTCACCACGGCTCCATTTCAGCCTGGAATGGGACTGAAAGGTCTCACTGGCGGCCCAGAAAGATCAATGAACACACACAGTACCAGGAACACTTTGCTTCCAGCAGCTGCTTTTTCCAAGACCCCAAGCAATCATTAAACTCTATTTTCCAGTGATTTAAACTCTCAGCCTAAATACTCTGCAACCAAACTACAGCACACAGAAAAGATCAGGAGAAATACTACTACTGCTGCTACTACTCTAAACCTGGAAAAAAACCCAGACATCATAAACCAATGCTTTGTGAGTTTTTATAATTTTTTAAAATTTGGGTATTTCTTCTGAATCCATCACCACTTTGATTTTTCTCCAGACTTTGTGTTCCCAACAGAAAAAATATCCTTCACCTCCTTTCTGACTATTGTCAGCTGAAGGGCTCCTAAACGCAGCTGGCTGTGGGTGGCAGCAGGAGGCTGAATTGGCAGAAAATTTCTGGCTCAGTACTGTTATCAACAAAGGCAACTCTCTGAGGCTACTGATGACTATTTGTTTCATATTTTCAGGGCAAATTTCCTTGTCCCCTTTGTAACCAAAAAGAACAGTGTAATTGAGCAATAGTTAAATAAGCTACAGATTGTGTTTGCTTCTTACCTGTGTGACTGCAAAGGGCTCATGCCTGATAAAACCAGTCATATAAAGAAAAGCAAGGCTAATGAAGTCTAAGTAAATTCTTACTCTAATTAGAGGGTCAGAGACAGCATGTCTACAAAAATGGCTTAAGAAAACAACATTCTTTGATATTGTCTGATCAATTTGGGGTCTTTGTGTTCTGATAAGAGGAAGGATTTGCCAAAACAAAAACACTTTTAAAATGAAACTTTTTCTGTCTTACACACAGAAGATGTCATTAATAATAATAATAAAAAAAAGCAAGCAACCAAACAACAAAAGTGAATGACCAATTCCAAAATGTGCCATCAACAGCCCTCCATCCCCTCCATTTGCTATCAGGACCGAAAATGTTTTGGGAAATTTTTTTTGGGACACTTGGGCCACTGGGCTGCAAATATTTGTGACAGAACTGTCTCCTTATCCAGGAGTGCCTGGGGCAGCCTATGCCCAGCAGAGATGGATCCAGCTGCCCTCCCTCAGCGCAGAATCCTCCAACATCAGGCCCACAGCACAGTCCCCCAGCAGCAGCTTCTGCTTGGAAGCACAGGTGAGACATCGTGGGCTTCATTCACTGCACTGGTTAAAGGACAGTGGTTTATTGCCTTTTCTGCTCCCCACCCACTGCCCACCAGGCATCCCATTTCAGAGCCACCCCATACTTGTCCTTCAGTGGGTCTAGACCAGAAAAAAAAAGGATGCAGAGATCCTAAAAGAGGTGGTGCAATGGACACAAAGGGCAGAAGGAATTTTGTCAGCCATTGCAAGAAAATGGATCAGAGCTTTATTGCTATGGTAAAACTGGGAGTAAACCCAACATCTTTTTATTACAAGAGTAGTCCTACCAGCTTTTACCTCCTATTCCACAGTGCTGGGAAGAATAAAATTATCACAGTGGATAATTTTCCAATAATCTACACTGTGTCATATAGAGCAAAAAACCCCAAACTACATTATTTGAAGTAGGAAACATGCATAGATGGAGTACTTGCTGAGCCTAGATGCCTAAAGACAGATAAAAAAACCCAACCTTTTGAGACATCATTGCCAGTAAACAGCAGATTTGGTTTACCCTCATGGTAACCCATCCAGCTTCTGGAGTTCAGCATTGAACTGGATGAACCTGACCCTTTTCTGGACCTGGACTGGCAGCTGTTTTGAGAGACTGGAGGTTTATCTGCATTAAGTTTTTCTAATCTGCAAAAAAATATTTTTCTAATACTCTTCAATTAAAGATTTTATTTTCCCTTAATTTGTATTTCATTAGCATAAGGTGAAAGTGTTTCCATGGAAACACCAGGGATATATAATTTCTAAATAATTAATTTTCCACAAAGAACTCACAAAATTATTTTCAGACTACAATGCAAAATATTCCAAAGTCAGTTCATTTATTAATATTACAGAGAGGACATATGTAAAGACTTTGAACTTCAAATAGTAGCTCTAAAACATTAAATATAAATTAAGTAGTTAAATATTCCAATTACAGAAAATAAAAACACAGCAAAATAGCAGAAACTAAAGTCAAAATTACGCTAACTGTAATTTCACTGTGTCAGTGATCAAATATGTCAGTATCAATACAATGGGTCACATATCATAATATATCATTATATTCAGATCTCTCTATACAGTTATTTTCTACTTTGACTATAAAATATTTGAGGTCTATATCTTATTTCTGTAAGCTCATTATTAAGATGATAAGATGCATTAAAATTAAATCTTTTTTTTCTGCTTATTCTTCATCCATTCCAGTAAGGTATTAACATACACTAACTTGGGTAGGATGATTAATAAGAAACTAATTTTCCCAGCTGGGCTTTAAAACAAATAGGAAAAAACATCACCTTCAGCAGGGAAAAGTTTTAAAAAGGCAGGGATTCCTCTGAATTGCGCTCTCAAAGGAGCGAAAAGGCAAGATGAACAGAAAAAAAGGGAGAAGAGGTGCTAAAGAAGATGTTCTTTTCCCAGGCTGGGTAGTAAAAAAATTTCAAAGAACTTATGGACATGAGACAAAGGGGATTTGGAGCTGGGGAGGAGGTAGGGATTTTGTGTTTCTTCCACGTCATTTCATTGTGTTGTTTAGCTATAAAACATAAAGGTGTTAGAAATCCTGTTATGGTGGGTATTTTGACATTGTTTCTTCATATATATCATTTTTCTAAGGGTGAATACTTCTTCAGTGATTTGCACAGTTGATGCTGCACTTGATACCAAGCCCCCCCTCAACCCCATACACTTATTTATTTATATGGTTAAGTGGATCATTAGAAACAGTTCACAACACAGATCAGGCCAGTGAACTCAAATGCTGGGACCAGTCAGTGGCAGGTGGAGTTGTGGGTGTTTTCCAGACATAGTTAAGGGGAGAAGAGAAAAAAAAGCACAAGCTGAATGAAATGTCACGAACTGTGTCTCCGACCAGATGCCTGCATAAAACTTTTGAGATAAATTGCTCTTCCCTTTCTCAAAAAAAATCTGTTTAAACATTATAGGGCATCTTCCATGGGCCAGTTTCTCTTAGATGACTTTTGTACATTAACATGAATGTCAATTAAAAAAAAAATAGAAGAATTGACTCCAATCAAGTCAACTAGGTGAAAACAGAGTCCAAAAATAAAAAAAAAAAGTTGACTAAAAGCATAAGGTGAAGTAGAGTGTCCCAGTGAGGGGGAAAGACCACTCACAAGATGAGGATGACAGGTGGTTTATGAAAGTTTATCCAAAGATACTTGTAAGTGGTAAATACTGTGTATTCAAAGAGTATGCCCAAGGAGCAAGAAATTAAGGCCATGGGCTGCTACAGCCCTGAAGGAAGTGAGGAGTTACAATTTACTGTTAGCAGGAGCTTGATTAGGGCATGAATAAAAATAAGGGTGCTGCTTACCTATGCCAAAAGGCTTCTTGGCACAGCTGCTTTAAGAAACACAGCAGTTGTGCTTGTTAGAAAAGGAGATGAAGTGAGTCCAACACACAGCTGCTGGCTTTGAAAACCCACCAGGCACCCTGCTCCCTGTCATGTCCTCAGTGTGTGCAACATCACTGAGTAGCCCACCCTCACACATCACCTGGCCTGCCAAAAAGAGAGCAACCAGCTGCAACATCTGAGAAAATTCTTCCCTGGAGATAGCAGGTTCAGTATTTGGGTTCTTTCTGTCATATTCCCTCCTTAGGAAACAAACAAACAACAACAAAAAAAAAAACCAACCAAAAAAAACAAAGAGAAAATAAAAATTAAAAACATCCGTGGAAAAGCTTTGTTTTCTCAAACACAGAAAAAAAATCTTTATTTCCAGCCCAACGACTCTTTCATGAACTACATTCCTCATAAGCTTCCTTGGTTTAATGGCATGATTTGTGCTTCATCCCACCTCCTAAAAAAACTGTGAAAATTGACCTGTCTAGGTTAAAACTATATGCATCCAGGACATCTATTTTGAGAACAAAATAACTCAAGGAGTGTAAGTAAATCCACTAGAATTTATTCTATGAAACAGCAGACTCTGAGCCATATAGTTAACGAATAATTAATAAAGTATGTGATCCTAAAATATGAGAGGTACCATGTGCCATATCTTTTTTTTAATAAAGCCTGAATTCTTACAGATAAGACTGAATAACACCTTTTATTAAGATTTTTTAATGTTAGAAGGTGACAGGTCAGGTCAATAAGTTACCATATGTGTTCTGCCACCACACTTTACACATTAATCTCCAGTTTTGCAGGGAATGAGTTCCGTAGCCAGCTCAGGCTTCATAAAAAGGAACAAAGATCTGTCAGGTACATGTGGCACTCCTGTGCCACGTTGTCATAGCTCTGATCCTGATGAAAGTTAACAGACTTCAGCCTTTCAGCCTTGGTAGCAGGGGCATTTTGGTTTAAATCTGGAGCAGCATTTTCTCTCATCCTTGTCAGGATGAGAGGATGAAACCAGCTGCCCAGAGACAACAAACTTTGGGGTCCATGCAGTCAGCCAGTGACCCTAATATTTCAGAAAACAATGGTTTTATAACAAAGCTTCTACCCTGGATCACCGTGTCCTACTTTAGCACCTGTGGAGCAGAGGAAGACCATTATGACTCTGTTACAGCAGGGCCTTCGGCACAGAAACATTTTTTCACTGATCTTATTTCTAGGACAGAAAAGCTGTCATTCCGAACTACTTAAATGTAATTATAATTTTTACTGTAGTTTGGCAGACAGCAGATTTTACCACTATCTCTGAACTTGCAAGTTTTAATTATATACTGAAGCTTGTTGAATCAATGCATCATACAGTTAAATGACTAAGCAAAGAATATTAATAACCTGTCCTTCAAGTCTTTATTAGATTGTTTTTACAAATTGTAAAAAATTTTATGAGCCATTTCTTTTTTTTTTTTTTTTGGGGGGGGGGCGGCG
>VZUI01044314.1:0-24529 GCA_013401135.1 Cettia cetti | reverse complement strand
ATGAGGCAAGAAAGCCTTACAAATATGATTTTCTGGCAAAAGATTCTGAGAATATGAAACATATAAGTGAAATAGAACTGAAAGCAAGTTTCAATGTTTAAGATACCAAGCCAGTTAGTTACTGAACAACTGAAAAAGACAATGGCTTGGCCGGCTGAAGGTAATCCCCTCTTGATTAAACAAAGACCTTCTCCTTACTGAAAGTCTAAGGGTCAGAGCAGACCCTACTGGCTTGGAAGGCAAGGTCCAAAGAGTAGTTTATAGGGTTTAAAATATAACACAGTATGGTAATGTAGTGATTCTTATAGGCTGTATGTAAATGCTATAGGATTTGTATCTTGTATTAGACTGGTTAGTGTAAATTAGAATATTCAGTATAGAAGAAGATTTAATACATTGTAACAGGAACCCCGGTCACTTTTTCCACTCTTTACACTTTACTCTTTCTCTCTTTCTCCCTTGGGCCTGCTCTGAGCTGTGGCTGGCAGCTCTTAGCAGGGCCCCTTCAACCACGACCCTTGCAATAAACCGCGTGCTCTAAGACCAGCCTGGACTCCAGAGATCTTGTCCCATCCTTTTCCCATTGTTACCATCACAGTCTATTCTCACACTCCACAACACTTCTGGCCTTAAAAACTTGGTGTAGAGACATTCCTGTTTGCTGTGGTGCTGCTCTTCGTATCTTCTTACATTACTGATGGTCTAATTCATGTCTCAGGGGTCTAACAATACAATTTTTTCTAATTAAGTCAGGAAAGTGTCATTAAAAATACAGTAAAAATAGCTTCCTGGTATCTACCTCTCTTTCTCGACATGAAAATCAAGCTGGACTTCAGGGATGGGTTCTGAGTGCTGCTGATATGTATTGGGCTTCTACTTTACCAGCTGGGAATCACTGTTGCTTTCCTTTTATTTTGGATGAGGGAAAAGTAAAATGAATTTGCCATAACACAGGGCATTAATTTCAAGAAAGAAGATGTCACAAAAAAGGAATTAAATTTCCTTAGAGATAGAAGAGAAGGTGTGAGATTTTCATGAGTGAGGGATCTCTGCATACATAAAAGACGTCTAGCAAGAATCAGGCCTTGGTGTGTTTTCCCAAAATCCCAGAACAGTAAAAAACAACTACTATAGCACAGTGAGAGAGAAGTTGCAACAAAAACAATACTGGAAGAACAAGAGGGCTGCAAAGAACAAACAGTATCTAAGATTCACTGAAATCTATGATTCATGTCAAGTTTGAACTTTTTGAGTACTCATGCTGGTTGTTTTTCCCAAACATCAACACTTTGTAGGAATATGTAAGAAATTGCTGGTATGTTGAGTCTGAAAGAAGAATTCACGGATTTACAGTCCCAGGGAAGAGGCCCTGAAGGGGAGTTCATGGGAAAAGAAAAAAGAGAAAAGCTAGAGGTCCCAGCTGATAATAAATCTCATTTGTAGATATATGTTTTACTTTGACAGCTGCACTCCTGGATTTTCTAGGATCTGGTTATTTCTCTGTATCAGAAGATGGGTACTGAACATGCAAGGTGCAAATCACCCTTTAGCTTCTTAGTCTGTCTAGTTTCTATCAAATCTTTGCCTAGTCCTCATTGTGGGAAAAAATTACTTTAATTAGCCCTTATATTATATAATACTATTTTTATCTGAAAACAGAACCATTAAAATGATAAGAAAATCAGCTTGTAAACATTATTACTATGTCATCTACTATGTACACTTGATGAAAATTAGAGACTGCCTTCAAAAATAGATTTTTTTTAAAAAAATAGGAATTCTTATTATTTGCCGTTTGATCTTTGCCCCTAAAAACACCTTCAATAAATCTTTCAAGATTTATTTCACAACCAAAAGAGCCAAAAGTGTACATTTAAATGAAAAAAGAAAGAAGGCAGCAACTTCTTTGTAGCTATATGACTCCAAGAGCTGGGGACTAGAAAAAGAATAATAAAAAATTACAGATTTCAGAGCTGAGACTGGGGAGCTTGAAAGGTCAATTAGTCCATTCCCTTGCCTCAATGCAGCAACTAATGGGAGGAGATAAAATCATACAGCTCTTTGCATGATCCTGTCATACCCACAACAGGAATGATTTTTCTATTGACCAATGTCTATCTTTAAAAACAAATTCTACATGACAGAAGTTTTAGAAACAGAAACCTAATATGCTCACCCACTGAAAAGGAGAAATCAGCAAGTGAACTCCTCAACTTTCATTGCTAATTCTTGTGATTTTTGAAAGTGTGGGGACATTACAGAAGTGTTACCTGTGACACACAGAAAATTATGAATATCTGCTGACTTTTTCCCATGCCCAGATTTAGGTGTTTAATCTTGGCACTCTGGATTGCCACTGACACTCACTTTTTGAGCTGATTATCTCAGGAACTTCTTGCATCTCATCTGCACATAATAAATCCCTAGTAAGGAACAGTTTTGTATCCATGTTTGCCTGCATTTGTGCTTCTTTTTAATATTTTTTCTAAAGAAATTGGTTTGATCCAAAAGAAAACTGAAAATAAAGAAAATAAACCTCTTGCCCAGGTTTGCCTGCATATTTACAAAAATCAACATTTTCAGCCACAATGCTAATTTTTGCTTTGTATAAACTGAGCTCCAGGACAATCCCTGATTGATTAAACAGCAAGGCAAAATAATTTTTCTTCTTATTAATATTCAGCTCAAAATTAGAAAACAAAATTGGCATCGGAAAACAAAATTGGCTACAGTTTCTATATGATCACAATGATATCTACACTGTATATCTGCCAGAAAGATATCTTAAAGCACAAAGAAAGCTCTTTAGTAAATTCATGGATATACCATAGAGACAATGGAAATAATTATCCTATTAAAGAGGTTTAATCTAAAGTCCTAAATTAAGTTTGGTTAAAACCCTGTATTTTCCAGTTGAGGGTGGCTGAGCTGCAAAAGAAATGTGGATGAAAGGGAATAATCTGTAGTGCAAGCAGAGCCAACTGAAGGATGCTAAAAGCCAAGGAAGCTGAAATAGTGGCAGAAATGGGATGTAGGAATGTCAGTCACATTAACTCACATGCACCATGGTCAGTCAATACCATCACCAATGTCCTTCCTGTTTAAACATTCAATATTGCTTTTGCATGTGACAAGTTACTTGCAATGACTTTAAGATATTTGAGAACTTGGAAAAACAGATGCTAGGTGAAGTACAAACAGGAATTAATTACTGCAAAACTTCAAATATTACATAGCAATCACTTTATTTTATGCCTTCCTTAAAACCTACAGTGGATCTTTTGACTTTCAAAATTAAACCTTTCTAGTATATTTAAGCAATTTATCATCTTTTTTCTGGACTTCCAGTGAGACTGATTTTTTTTAATGAAAGCTGATATACTTACACAATGATGTGACTCCAGTAGCTGTGGCTCTGACAAAAAGCACCACTTTGAACAAATTATCCAATCCATGAGAATGGCTGGTTACACTGGGTGATAACTAGTAACACGATATGTCTTGTTGAATAACTTTAAACACTTTAAAGTATTTTTTAGCTCTAAAGGACGGGTTTTAAACCTAAATATCTGCTACAGAGAAAAGTCAGTTTAATACATAAAATTTAATAAAGGAAATACGAAAAATAGTAAAGACGTCATTCAAAGCCATAGTGCTTTACACACTCTTGAGCCTTACTCGCAGGAGTATATGTCACTGCTCCTGTGAGGACCATTCCTTCATTGCATGTATGTACACCAACCCCACTTCCTTTCTTCCACAGCAGAGTCCCTCTGGGAATTTATACATGCTATTTCAAATACCACTTGTCCCTATCAAGCCACAGCAAACAGACTCCCTTCTGGAGCCAACAGGCTGAAGAGCAGAATGGCAGAGTAGCAAAGGTGCTCAGGCTGGAACTTACATGTGGGAGGGAAATTTGGCAGAAAACCCAGTTTCCAATAAAGGAATATCTTTATGAAAAATATGTCCACACATTTCATCCTCAGAAGCATCCCCTCTGGAGCCTAATGGGAGCCCATGGGATGGTTTGGGGAGCCTGTTCAATAAGTCTCAGCTCTCTTCTGAAGAGAAGCCTTCTCACTTGTCAGACCTCAATTTTCCAGGGATTCACCTGGAGATGTTTTGTTCTTTCACACATGTTAAACAATGAATTCTCCCACTAATCCTTTGGCATTGTTACATAGATTTATTGCTACCTTTTACCAGTCCAGCAGCCAGAGTATTTAAGAGCCTGTGCTAAAGTCACAGCATGAGCTAGAGGCACTAGGAGGGAGCATCCTGGTGCTGCAACAGTGCCTACATTTAGCACAAGCCACAGGAAGAGTAACAACTGGGCTTGTCAAACTGAATACAAGCACAGCCTCATCCCAAGGAACTTGAATAACCCAGCCTCTTAAACATATGGAAAAAATATTTCAGAACAATAGTAGATTAAAAAAATGAACTCATACCCAGGAACACTCAGTTCCAATTCAATCTTGCACAGCCCTTCCTCCAACACCGAGGCAAACAAAACACCAGAAAATTTGGTTTCATATTACCAAAAAATTGTTAGGTCTTTTAATCTATTTCCTTGAGCCAACCAGAGATGGAGTGAGTTGTCCAAATCCTTCTCCCAGAGACAGAGCAGATTTGTAATCTCCATGAAGTCCCTCTGCCCCACAGATAGGTCATGGCCACCTGAAGACTGCTTTGCCCACCTTGTCGGCAGTTGTCTGTAACCATTCCCTTCTCTGCTGTCTGATGTTGTGGAAGAATATCTGATCAAGAGACTAAATCCTTCTGATACTCCCTTCTGTAAGTTCAAGCATCCTAATGGAATTGATTGATTTGAGGAGCATTTTTGCCCAAGAAACTCAACAAGATTAATTTTGCCCAAGATTACAACCAGTTTATAGCTGCCCAGTATCTGATGCTATTCAAAGACTTCAGTGTGGGTGATTTTTATAGTACTTATCCAATTACTGCAATAAGATGAGGTCTAACAAGCTCAACATAAAGCCCAAATTCAAAGAAAAATGCAGCAGAGGACCATTGGGGGAAAAAATTCAACCAAGCACAAGTTCTATTTGTATCTCTCACTTTAGATTCATTCATGCAACACCCAGAAGTAAGAGGTAGCTGTAGTATACCTGCACAGCAACACCAGGATTGTCTCTGAATCACAGCCCAGTCCCAGAATTTGTTTGGGTTTTGAGCTAAACTTTCTCCTCTAAGTATTTTTAATTAAAAAAAAAAAGGTGCAGACTGTCCAGCCTGGTATCAATGACCACCACCACCACCCCTCCACACGCCCCTTCCCCCATTCCCCATCTATTTTGTAAAGCTCCCTTTAATATATTTTCTTGGAGCTCTGCAGTGGTTTCAAGGACTTCTGCAGGGGGAAGCAGCCAGGCAGGTTCTGTGACTCTGGTGCTGGGTGGCAGCAGCACAGACAGGCACCAGGGTGGGAAACATTGAACTTCATCCTCAACAAGTATCAAAAGGCGACTTCATTAAAGCCAAAGATTTTTTGCAGTGAGGTAACAGCTTATAGTGTATTGCAAAGAGATATGAGAAAGGGCAGATTTTTCTTATCTTTTGTTATTGGAATTGACCCTCAGGGTCCTTAGGCCTTGGTGAGAGCTTAAGCAAGCTTAGATCAAGGAAGGATTTTGAAATTGAATTTATTCAGATTAGCAAAACCTTCCATGAGAGGATTTACTCTCAACAAGCTGTTGCCAACTCAGAGCTTAGGAAGCCCAGCACATTTTACTGATTTACAATCAACTTCTTTTTTTTTTTAAACCCAAGGCCGGCCTCATTAAAATGTTTGCCATCAACATTCACACAGTAGCAAAGATTCCCTGCCAAATGTTTATTTATAGGTACTTTCCTTGCTTGTGCAGATAATTTTCATTCAGAAGACGTTCCAGGGTTTTAGGAAAAATATATTGCAAATAGTAATATAGAGGAAAGTATGAGAGGAGGAATGCAATAATGAAGAAGTGCTCTGCTAAAATGACCCCTCTCAGTCAGTGGCATTCATTTTAACAGAGCATTTTTTCATTGCTGCATTCCTCCTCTCATACTTTCCCCTATATCATTATTTTATAATGTGTGCTTGAGGATACAAATGCAGGAACTCTCCTGTTGGGTTTAGCACTATTTTAGTGCCTCAGACAATAACTGAGCTGAACTGCAACAGTCTAGCTCAGCCAATATCTGTTAAGCACAGACCAAATAGTACTTTTTTCAATTAAAAAATTGAAAAAAGTGCTCTATTAAAATTTTGTGATTTTCTTCATTTTCCAATAAAAACATATCTAAACTGCATATAAAAAATTTCACTCTTGCACTTGACATATTAGTTTTGAAAAGTGAATTACATGTTCCCATTCCTGTCCTGCAGCCCTGTGGCACACATGGAACTTCGAGGGAAACCCAAGCCGTGCTCAAATCACTCAGCATTTGGGGTCAGGATTTTATCTCACAGCCCCCAGACCAGATTTGCATGGTTGGAATTCCTCTATGCTTGCACTGGGAGCTCTCTGCCTACCTTCAGGCTGAGGAGGAAGGTGCAGCAGGGCTCCCTGCTCAGAGACCACTCCTGGACAGCTCTGCTGGCTCAGGAGCCGTGTCCTACAGAAATGCCTCTTTTGGCAGAGGTTTGTGCCTATGCCTGGCAAAGCCTCACACCAGGGCTGGGAATCCCACAGGTGCACTGTTTTTTGTACAAATTCCTACCTGGCCCAGCCTGGTGGGAAATGAAGGACTACCCTGACAGCTGCTACCAGGAGGAAAGTGCATGGAGGAAACCTCCCCATCTCTGGGGACAGCTTGAAAATACAAATGCAGGAACTCGCCTGTTGAGCTTAGCACTATTTTAATGCCTCAGACAATAACTGCACTGCAACAGTCTAGCTCAGCCAATATCTGTCCAGCACAGTCTAAATGGAACAATATTTTTTTTTTCCAAAGCCAGAGCAATACTAAACCATTTGCTGCAGCTCCTCAGTCTTGTGACTTTTTTCTTGGTTGAGCCCTAGAAATGTATTTTTGCATTTCAATTCTGGCTGTGAAAATCTATCAGGGAAAAAATAAAAATATATTGATACTCCAATTGTGTATTAATATAAGGTGAAATTGTGCAAGGGGCCAAACACTGCGGTACTTGCTAAGAGTTTTTACAGCAAGTCATTGCAGGAACTATATTACACAGCCTTAATTTCCTCAACACAATCAAATTTCTTTGCATGTGTCAGTGCTTATTTTATTTCTCCAGCTAATCCTGTTTTCCTTGACTTGCAGCTTTATGTTTTTTTAGGGTAAAAAGGAAAAAATAAGTATGTACCTTTCTTAGTGTGGAAGATTCTTCATAGTATTTATCCCAAATAATATCTGTTTTGAAAAACAAGCAAGCATAATTTTATAAAGCCTCCTCAGAAAAAAAATCTTCCAATATCAATCCATAAAATGTTATTACACCTTTAAAGTGTTTGGGATTTTTTTTTACCTGAAAAATGTGAGAAAAACATATTCAACAAGGAACACTTCTATATAAACAAAGCCCAAAACTTGCAGAATATTTTGTAACTACCTGATTTTATTTCATAATCTGTTGTTTTCATGTATTTCTGATTGAATTTTGTTCCTTGGAAATGAAAGAATTAACTATTAAGTTTTATCAAATAAAGATCCAGAAAGCTTTTTTTTTTTTTTTTTTTTTTTAATGGAGGCTCTTAAGAGAAACTACTACAAAGGACTTAGAAGTTAAGTCTTACATACAGATCCCTCAAAGATGGACTGGTAAAGGCACTTGTGAACTAGAACAATTAATGAAATCTCAGCCTTTGCACCTCTGGTGTCCACAAGAGTCCTGTTGCCAAAGAACTTTCTTCTTGGGATTGAAAAGCAAGCAAATGCTCAGTAAAAAAAATGCATATAAATTTTCTTTGCATTCCCAAATAAACTGTAATGGTTTTAATTAACAAAACAGAATTTTTTCCTGCAGACAAATGAGATTTTCTTTTTAAGCATGTGTATGTTTTGCACTAACAGTGATTCCTGAAAAATCATCCTCCCTGTTGCGTGGTGTGTGCTGAGACTCTGCTTAAGGTACATGGGATTCCCCTTTGCCCTCTGCCAAAGTGTGCACATGCATATTTTATGGGAGCCAGGTTTGGTAACTCTTGCAAATTCTAATTTTGTATACTTGCCTAACCCTAAGCCCATTGTGCGTGGTATTAAGCCTGTTTCTTGTCAGAAAGATTACTGGTGTATGTATACTATCTTAAATGGTCTTTTTGTGACCTTGCTCTGTGCCCTGAAACAAATGAAACAGGTTTCTGGTGGAGGTTTTTTTTGGTTTTGTTGTTTTTGTTGGACTTTTTCCCTCCTGATGGGCATACTAGGAGTGGGGGGAGAAGGAGGAAAAAAAAAAAAATCATCATTACACATGCGGTGCACCAAGGCACACAGACTTCCTTGTGACCGTACTTAAAGAAGTGGGCACAAAGAAATAGTCATTGCAGCTACAATAGGGGGGATCTAGTATGCATTTCCAAGGAATCACATTTTGGGGAGAATTACAGAATAATTACACATATGCTTAGATCATGAGCATTCAATGAAGCGGACAATATTTTGAGGATTTAAGATGTTGGTGTTGTGGTCGTCTCTAAGAAACCAGGATAATTCAGACATTCAAATGCAAAAATGCACCATTTGGAGAGTGTAATGCAGTCTGTTCTGGTCAGTGTTACAAATTCGGAAAGGATTCCCCGGCTGCAGACATTAGCCACTTAATACTTAAATCTGTTTCCAAATGTAAAGCATACAACAAAAGTCTTTTGCATTAATGAATCGGATCCTAGCAGTGACACATTTCATTAATGTGTCACATTACAGATGTAAAATATAATTATAACAGATATGCCTGTCCTAGAGTTTGATAAAACCCATGGATGAAATATTGTTTAACTGATTATGCAATAAACCTCCATCTTGGTCCCATCATTTTCTGGCTGCAGGCTGAGCTAATTTCATGCCAACATACTGAATTTCTGAGCCTTGGAGCTACACTTTGGGCTGGCTCTGCCACGTCAACTTGATTTCTGCTGGTACAACAAAAATATCAGGCCATGATAATTGTCAAGCACTAATTAATTGTTGGGAAGTGCCAGCAAATGAGTGCAAATGTATTTTGGATTTCCCTACCAGCATCACAACATAAGCCATTGTTGCCACTTGGGCTGGCTGTGCTTTTAAACACAGAGAGATGCTACTACAAAGAAGCTTAAAAAACTTCATATTGTTTTCTCTCATATTTTATAAAAGCAGACCAACTGAGACACAGAGCACAGCAGAGAACCAGCATCTAACTATTTCTTTTCATCTTCTACTTCCTTCAAGTGTATTTCAATACTCTGTAAAATGTGGGGCAGGTTTTGCTTCTCTGCATCTGGTCTCATTACAACTGAGAGCAAAAGAACAGCATAATCAGTATGCAAACGAGTATTATAGCATCACTCGTGTGAGCCAGGGTGCTCTACAGTCATCAAAGGAAGAATAAATGCACTATTGTTGTTATTAGTGTTGGTGTTATTGTTACTATACGTAAAATATGCCACAGCCTTTACAAATCAGTAAAACAATGGCTGTAGTCTGAAATCATGTCCTCGGATGAGCACGCTACAGAATTTATGGGGCTGTTGGTGTGATGAGAGCCTGCTTGGAAAATGATGAAGTCTGAGAGACTACGTGTAATTGTGGCTTCTGCAAACATTTACTTCTAGCCCTGATATAGTTTATGGCAAGGACAGCCTTCAGACTGTGGCACAGAAGGGAAAATCCAAGGGTTGATTTTCCATAGGGACCCCCCCATTCTGGAGTTACCGGCACAGAGGCAGCACAAAGTCGAGCTCAGCGTTTGAAGGCTGAGCCACCACAAACTGCAGCCTAAGAAGAATAGTTACATCCCTTCAGAGCCTCTGTCCAGGCAATACAACAAATCTGAGACAATTCCTCTGGTTCTTCTCCCCAGTCACACCACCAACGTAAGATAAGGTATTTTCCAAGAAATTGGGGCAGATTTCCATTCACTTATACTGTGGTTCAACCAGCCTCTCTGATTGCCTTTGATTGTGGGCTTTAGCACTTCTCTTGGTGCATTAGCATTGAGGTTTAAAACTTTTGCTTCAAATTAATCTAATTAAATTCATGAAAGCAAATTAAACTCAACTTATTAAATGTACTAAACAAAAATTATCCACAGAACTGTCTTACAATTCACAGGATTTTAGAACCTGTAGAACCTGCTAAAAATCTCTTATTTGGATCATTCTACACTTGAGGGGTTTTAATACTTTTCAGGGGACTTTTTATATCTGTGTGTTTCTTGGGAGAAGAAAAGAAATTAATAGACCTCACAAAACTCTTTAAAAACAAAACAAAACAAAAAAAAAACCAAAAAAACTAGCAAAAAAGAGGACCCAGACCCACACAACTCTATGTTTCTCAGACACTGCTGATGCAATTCTGCCTATCAGGAGATAAAGTCACTTGGCAGAAGTGAAACACCTTTTTTGAAACTTTGAAGTTTTTGTGAAGCACAGGCACATGAAGTACTCAAAAAGAAAGGAAAAGATGCCAAAGCTGATAACAACAGGTCTCTACTGTGTGCAAGGGTATGGAATTGTCAACTTGGAAAGCTTATTTAAAATCCTGTTCTTGTTTTAAACAGCTGAAATAAGTAAGCAATAATTACAATCGGGAATGACAAAATAACAATAATTTAAAAATTCAGGACCCTGTGGACCGCCATGTTCATGTGAGCTGTGAAATTGAAGGTCACAAAATATAAGTGTGTGAATAATACACATAAAGGTAAGCGATTCACTTGATAGTTCTGCTGCAAAAATTGTAAATACCCTCAAAAAAACCAGTTATCTTTCTATAATAGAACATTCAGAAGAGCATGGTCTAGTATACATTCAGTCCTTGCTGCAACAGACAGGAAATAGAGAGGAATATACTAAAATAAAAGAAAAGGTGAATTTCATAATTAAAAGAAATTGATAAATATAAGGTTACGTCTGTAGCTTTCTATTACACAGGGATATAAACCAGGCAGAGTTCACTTGACATAAATATTTGGATTGAAGAAGCTTCTGCTTTGAACATGGAAAGTGGAACAGACATTTGCAGTAGCAAAGAGCAACTTGCCCATGCTGTGATTCTCCACTGATCAGATTGTGCCAAAGGTTCAACTGATATACCTTCCTGATGGATGGACTAATTTCCCCTGAAAATCTTCATGTTTCTCTCTAAAATGTAAAGCCCAAGGACTTCCGTCAATGTACGTGTTTTTAATTTGGTTAATGCTTTGCTGGCAGCACCCCTTCACATGCGTGTTGATTTAGAACATGGCTGCATTGCTTAAGTCTCTTTATGTTTCCACTTTATGTACAAGCAGCTATTATTAACCGTAAGTCATGAAAGAGCTATGACCTAATTACTGGAAAAAGAATATTTTTATTTCCTTGTAGTCATGGGACACTTTCATCCACCACAGTCTAATTACATACTTTTTATGTACTTTACTGTGTTACAGTGACTTTCAGGCAGCATCATGTATACTTCCATAGATGTTACCAGAGCTGAGAAAGATCAATAAAAATCCTAATTACTGGGATCCTAAATAGTCTGGGCAGGTTTTTTTTAACCTATGTCTTATCAATTCAAGCTCCCCTGTTTCAGCAATGACTGAAAAAAAGTGACTTATCTCCTTTGTGTTTGTGGAGCCACATCTCAGCCATTATCATTCCAGCCCAGAATCCAGCACGGCGTGAATCCACACCTTGCTGCTCTCACTGTAGTGGAAGGATGAGAATGACTCTCCACTTTTCTCTGTCTCCATTCCCACCACACAGTGCCTGGAGCTCTTAATTCCAGCACATTCCATTCCCAAAAGCCAAAACCATCCCAATCCCCAAGCAGCCAGTATTCCTTGTGGTCATACCAGATGTGGTGGATAAAGAGTCATGGGCTTACAGCAAGTATTTACAAAATACTCCTAGAAGCATTCCCACCTGTTGATCCTAGACATCTTTGCCCCCACTAAGTTCAGTAAGACGCAATTCCATGCAAATGTATGAGACAGAGGTAAATCTGGTCACATCAGCCAAAATGAAATAGCAGTCACTTTTTCTGAAGGGATAGTATTAAATCCTTCCTGTGGTAACTGCAGGCTTTGAAGCAAAAGCCCCACAAGTAGTGGAGATCTGCACAGTCATCTGTAAAACCTCACTTTTCCTACTGTCCCTAACAATATTTTGGTGACATTATCTTTAGCATAGCACAGGAGTAAGTATCTGAGCAGTTTGTGTTTTCCATTAGCATTTTTTGCACTTGCTGAAAGATTATGTAAAGGGAAGGAACAGGACATCAATCAAGGCTCAGCTGTCAGACAAGAGGACTGAATGTGGGAGTCTGATTTAATTTCATTTTCTCAGAGAGTAAAAGTGCTATGCAGTTTTGTAGCTCATGTCTTCCCACAGGAGTTGTTAGGTCCTGCAATGTTTCACTAACTCCAGCTTTATATTTTAGGAGCTGCTGACTTGAGTGAAGTTGCTCCTGATGCACATCAGCACAGGCAGCCAACTCCAATCCTTACAGTCTCAACTGGAAGTGCTCCATGGGAAGAAATACACAGCTACCTACCAGCAAACAGAGCAGTGGTCTCTGTCTCACACATGCTGGGTCTATGCTGTTGCCTCAGAAAAGCCAGATCCAGTTCTTCCTCTTACTCAGACCTTCCTTTTGATTGTCAGCTAAAAGAATTTCCCTGCTCAATCACAAACTGATTAATTAAATAAAACTTCTGCTAGAAATGCCCAACATCCTCAGAGTTAGGAAACAAGAAGTGTAACACATTCTAAAAGGGATTTATTGAGGTCTTAATTCATCTTAGCTGTTCTTCGACACAAAAATGTCTGGTGCCTTGGGAAAGCATATTTGCATTTTCACACCCCCTCCTGGCAAACAAGACTCTATAGGCTCTACTGCAGCTTGCACATTCTCCATAAAAATAGACATGAAAACTCTCCCAGCCTGGCTCAGTTTACTCTGTGTCAGCCAGTCAGGTAATGTATTTCACCAAATATAAAAGCAACATCATGTACTCCCTTCATTGAGTCACAGGAAAGTGCAAAGGCAACTCTGACAGAATGATCATCACCTCTGTATCAGAGATCAGCAAAGAAGAAAACATGTAACTTGGGCTACAAGAATCAGAAGTTTTCTAAGGTCACTCAGAAACATCCTGTTCATTATTATGGGTTCAGGTAATGGCCAGATCTGCCTGGCACATGAAATCCACAATGTAAAGAATGTGATATCCATTCAAACCCACCTGCCCTTTTTGTCAGCATGCTCTTTGCAGATGATCCCTGTAATGTCGTGGAAAAATCTATAACCTAGAAATATTTGGAGTTACATCTCTGCCTAGCACTGACCAACACAGCCCCACATTTATTCAAGTTGCCTGAAGGTAGAATCATGGAATGGTTTGGAAGGCACATTTGAAGATCCTCTAGTCCAACCTCCAAGAAGAGCAAGATCTAGCCTTGCAAATAGTTGTGTGCCTTCCAAATACCCAAAGCCTTAAACATTGCATTCATGTTTAATCTGAAATGTTGAATCACATTTACTCTGAAATCTACTAAACCACCTCTCAGATGCAAACTAGCAAACAGCTAAACCAAAAAAAAAAAAAAAAAACCAAAAAAAATAACAAAAACAAAACTGTGTGACTTCTAGTTTGTTCTAGACATGTAACTGATGACCAACCCAAAGCATACAATACAAATTTCTCCACAACTCCATCTTGCTGTGGAACAAAGGACACTGCAGCACCCCGCAATTTGGCTGGCTTTTCACGCTTTCCCTATTCTTCTAGGGAAATCTTCAGCCATGAAATTTCTTTTTTGTTAGCGCAAAGACATGGTAATGTCAAGCATTCATGACCATAAGCATGGAAAATTGATGAAATTACAGTGTGTTCAGGAAATAATGCGGTGATGACAGAAAGAATCTCTGCTTGTATCTGCATCCTGGTGGCAGCTTTTTGAACAGGTGAACATTTTTTCCTCCCTCTGTGCAAAATCTCTTTGCATGAATACATCAAATAGACGCCCAGGGAGAAAGGTCAAAGGGAAATAGTCACACAAATAATTAAGATATGAAGAGACAGTCTATGAGGTCCATAAATGCTTTCCATTGTTTTATTCAACTGAGGTGCACCTTTCAACCTGACACAGGAGAGTATCTGCAGGGCTCTATAAAGATGGAAAAACATGGAGCTGGGCTTCTTGCTGCCACAAAACCAGGGCAGGCAGAGTGTGGATAAACAGGATATCTCTCTTCCAGAGCTGCCCACAACCTAGCTAGGGCCATCTGCTCCACAACCCATGTTCCCCATATTCTGGGCAGTTTGGTCCTGCAGCTATAGTGGGATCTTCATACACCTTGCTCCCACAGAGTGGCCAGGTGAATAAATAAATGAATGAATACACCAGGCCCAAGAGTCATATGAGATACTACCTTGGGCAGTTCTTGAAAAAACCAAGAATTGGTTGAAACATCAATTACATTATGAATTCCATAAGTAACAATATAAAGCCTAAAATTAAAACTGGAAGACTAGGGGGAAAAAACAGAGTTAAATGAAACAAGAAGGCAAACTGAAGAGAATGAATAAAGGTGAACACTTTACTGTAAGAGCCTGCCAGGATGCCCGCATGCTGGGGAGAACACTTGGCTAAGTCCCCAGTCCAGCTCTCCCAGTCTTCTCTGCTAAAGAGCAAAGCTCACAAGACCTGTCCCCTTCTGACCAGCACCTCCCTTTCATCACAGACCAGCAGTGTGGAGAACATGGTCATAGAGAGGAGTACTACCCCACCAAGGATGGGATTGCTTTGCTGGAAAGAAACCCATGATAGTAACTTCAGACACTCACATAGGCAGGATCTCCTCCTCTAAGGGTACCCCAGAAAAATGCCCTCTCTCCTGTTTTCTTTCCTAAATTATTCTCTCCATTAAGGCCACACCCTGATTTGAAAAGAATGGTTGCGAAGAATCACAATGACCATGCTGAAAGCGTAAAATCAATCTAATATTAACAGTTTCTCCTAACTCAAGCTTGTCAGGGCAGGAAATACTTCCAGCTATTTCTTTGAAATCCTAGTAATAACTTGTAGTTTCTTACAACTTTTCAGTCTTACATGAACTCCTAGATTTAAGATTTTCCACAAAGGTTTCCTGTCCCCAGGCAGACAGAACACACTCATCTTCGTGTGTCTTACCTGTGCAGTAGGTGCACAAGTATTCAGGAAGGGGTCACACAGTCACAGACTCTCTCCCATGCCCTGCATAGCTCAGCTGCAGCTACTGAAAACACAGTCTGAGGCAATCCTGCCACCGTCTGCCTCCTCTTTGGGGTTCAAACACAAGACTTCACATCACAGAAGCTCAAGCCCATATTCATTGTGGGGAAAATAAATACATGACTACATTTCCCCATGGCTCAGTTGCTGCAGGCTGACACAAACCTAAGCTTCAGTTTTGTTTTAAGGCAGCACTTGGTTTGCAAGAAGCTTGCTTCTTGTTCAGTCTCTGGGCAGGGACCCTGCAACAACAGCTGCAGTTCCCTGGCCCTGTTTTCGTCTGCTCACCAGAACCAGCCACCCAAGCCTGATGCACCCCAAGGTTTCCTTGCTAGGGGTACTTTCCTGAGCTTCTTAGCCAAGCCAACATAGGGCTGATTTTCAGACAGCTGTCATCGCACCACTAGTCTTTTAAAATCATAAATCCTTCTTGCTCTCTTTTTATTTGAAGTCACTTCTTAATGCACCTCTCCTGCAAAGGTCTGAGGACCATGACTATTTTCTTAGAATCTGAAATCCATATGTATTCAGAAGGCTTCAGAAGCAGGTGTATCTCACATCTAAAGGCCTACCATAAACTGGAGAGAATCAGTACCACCACCCCAGATTCCAAATCCTACACAACCTCTGCACTTGGAGAAAGCAGGAGTGAAACTGCCATGTAAGACCATTGTGCCCCAGGTTTTAAGTAGCTCCCCAAAGCACAAGGCAAGTGCCAAACAGGGAGATGTCCTGTCTACTCTCTCAGCACACGAGCTAAAGGCAAGGAAAGCTGCACAAATGCTGCAGGGATTGCAAATTAGGTTTTACATGATAGCGATTTCTTCCTTAGCATCACTCTCTGTTGTGCTCATGCTCTTGTTGCCCTCTCGTGGCTGCTCTGACAAAGAAGCAGGCCCTACCTCAGCCCACTTAGGACAGAGATGTGATTATAGATACATTTTTGGAAGTTTAAGACCAGCTTTTTATGCCTAAGAGTGATCCATTATAGCAAGAATTTTTTATGCTGTTAAATTCTACAAACATCCGTACATATTTCATAGTATCACAGAAGGTTCTTTGGGGTTGGAAGGGAACTTAAAGATCACTTAGCTCCACTCCCCTGCCATGGGCAGGGACACCTTCCACTACACCAGTTTTCCCAGAGCTACATCTGACCTGGCCTTGGACACCCCCAGGGATGGGGCAGCCACAGCTTCCCTGGGCAACCTGTGCCAGGGCCTCACCACCCTCACAGGGAAGAATTTATTCTGAATATCTCATCTAAATCCACCCTCCTTCACCTCAAAGCCATTTCCCCCATCCTGTCACTCTATGTCCTTGTCCAAAGCCCCTCTCCCCATTCCAACACTCATCTGCTTCCACACACCCCCCCATACAAAGCATCATCACCTCTGCATTACACAGCACATTTTTATTGATTTTGCTATTTTGCTCCATTGCTTTTTCCCAGCACAAAAATTCAAAGGCTTCTCTCACTGACACCAGTGAGGTTCCTTAAATCAAGTGCAAGCAAGGGAAGGCCCACAAGTTCTCAGCTGAAGTTCCTCTTTGCTGTCCAAGGGAAGCCATGGAAAGCACTGTCAGACCAGACACCCTTCAGAAGTGAGAACTGATCTGTTCACCACCAGCAAACAGCATCCAGGGGCCTCAGCATTTTTGTCAGGCAGTGGCTGCCACTCTCCCTTGTCCCAAAAGCTATTAAAGCTCTCAAAGCCCCACAGCTTCCTCTAATGCCCACTGATATCACCCGCAATTAGCTGGTTTACCAAATACTCTGGAGATGAGCCTTAATCTCCTAGTGGGTCAGTGATTAAGGTAGAAAGTGTGGATAAGCCCCTATAATCAGAAAGTGTTGTGAAAAAGGGTACTTAATATGCATGAGGCATAGATACTGTATGCAAAATAAACTTTGTTTTAGCAACAAAAGAGCATCAGGATGTGGTGCTCAAGAGAGAAAAGTAAAGCAGTTTCGTTTCTGAGAGGTTTTAGTTCTTACTGAAAGCTAAGTTAATTCGGGAAGATTGATAATTGCTACAGACAGAATCCTGCCAGAAGAGGTGGGATTCAAAAAAATACAAAATTGTCAGAATTGGACAAAACCCACTATCCATCAATTTTGAGCCCTGAGAATACATTGATATTACCTTTCCCAAACTATTTCTAGAGCAGATGCCATTGCATTTCTCTGTAAACACAAAGGAAATAAATAATGCTTACAAAAAAGCACAAACCTCCTGTGCTGTGTGACACTGACCAAGAAAAAAGTAATGTACATAGAAAAAAAAGTGTGAAAGCACATTAATTAAGCACAAAAAACTAATAACAAAGAGAACCTTCATGTATTTTCTAAGGCAATAGTAAAGCTTCCACAGCTAAAGCCACTAAGTAGGCATCATTTACAATTTAATTCCACCATTACTTAAAAGATTGAGGAAGTTAACTTGAAGAGTTTCCACTTCAAAATTCCTTTTTAAATATTTCTCCCTGTAAGTTTTGATATTTCTTAGAGCTCTCATTTGTGCAAATGCATGGGACAATACAGAGCAAATGTCTGTGGGACAGTAAATGGAATGAAGTCTCTTTGGCCTAGAAGGATGGAAGAGGAATTAGAAAGTGTCTGAATTCTTCCCAATTTCTTCCAAAGCAGCTGACAAATTTTTGTGGGGGAGAAAATTAGCCTTGTTAATTGGCAAGGCATGACATATTCAAATGTTCAGAATTACACGTCCATGGCTTTATCCAAACTCACTGTGACATAAAAGAGAACTTGCAACCACTCTCAAGCTTTCGTTTTTGATACTTGGCTGATACTCTGTGAACCAACAGATGTGTTTCTTCACAGATTACTAATTAAAACTTGAACTAAATCTACACCAAAAGTGACAAGTGGGGGAGGAGCATATTATAGAACCAAGGGCCACCAGCCACAAGACAGCACCCATAAACATGGGGTACCTTGGTGAAATCTTGGATGGGTACAGGGTGACTGTACCCTAATAAATCAATCTCTACCCTAATAAATCATTCCAAGGAGAGGTATGGTCTTTCCACTTTTCTTAAGCATGAGGAGAAATTTGATGAGTTAAAGTGAGCATGTGGTTGCCTTTAATATTTCATAGCGCTGTCATCATCGTTATGGTAGCATTATTTTCTCCACCCCTGCCAAAATATGTGAAATTTGATCTCAGCCTGAAGCAGCCAGTGGTGGATGAAATATTGGAGTGTTCATAAAACAAAAATACACAGGCCAGCTCCCAAACAATGCATTTCATTGATAGGCAGTGTACGTGGGGTCTTGTTTCAGAAGCCAAATCCTCCCCCACAAGAGGAAACATTCCTTTCTTACATGTTCTGGCAAAACTTACTGTGAGAGCACTGCTGAGAAACTGGGCAGTGTCTGTAGATTCATGAGGACTGGGAACCACCTTAAGAATTTTTTGTCCCTCTGTCTTCATTGTCTATGGTTGACATGACTTTGCAGCACTGCTTTGATTTTGATTTAAAGCTGTCCTCAAAAAACAATTTAAAACTCATTATGAGCAAACCTCTGCAGCACTTCAGCTGAACTGCAGCAGAAACAACTTGTCACAGCAACAGCTGGAACAAGATGTGCCAGCAAGATGAATGCCTTGTTCATGCACACTGCAATGCTGATCAGAACTGGAAGAAAAAAATCAGTCTGTTTCCAGCATGTTATAGGCAAGAAGAAATCGTAGTTTGTCTTCAATAAAGATGGATAAATGTCTGTATCTTATCAAATTTCTTAAAATAATCCCCGTCTAAGTAGAGCATAAAGCTCCTGAGCCAAGTCAAGTCAATTCATTCGTATTCTCAAGATCATTAAATGATAATCAGGCAGATGTTATCCAAACATCTCCATTTGGGGGGCTACCTCCTTCTAACAGAAGTAGTGGAACTGGACTTCTCAAAGTGCTCACTCTGAGTTCATTTTTTAGGTTTCATATTTATTTTCTTGCAGTTATTTTGCATCTATTTTAATTGCCAGGCACTAGTCTTAAAATTTGCTGGGGTCTTGATAGCCAGATGAGATTGTTCCCAGCCTGTGTGGCAGACTTTTGAATTAAAATTTCACACACCATGACTATGGATCTGCAGAAGCAGAGGACAGAGCATATCTTTGTGGAAGTTAACATACACCTCTATTTGTTTCCAGGCATTAGATAATCCCAGAAACAGAACACTCTCTGCAGCCTTTTTGGCTTTGTGCACTCAAAATGCACTCACTGAATTCCGGAAAAATAAGAAAAAACCCAACTTTTTTGGACCTGTACCAAAGGTCTTGTGGCCAAAAGTGAGTAAAAACAAATTTTGCCTGATTTTAAGTTTTGTTCTGAAACATTTGGTCTGGTTCTGAAATCCTTAAATTTTCTGTTTACTCCCTGTAACTGCCAGCATTCTTACTATTTTTTTCTTCACTTAACTTACTTACTCATTACCAATTAAACTTACTATTTATGTATATTCACCTTTGTTATCTCACTCCTCCCCTCACTGCAGCTGTGCTCCTGTCCAGCACAAACCCAAGGCTGGCCCAGGGCATTACTCTCAGATGAGTTTCAAATCATGTGAAATTTGAACTTGACTGATATGGGAAGTGGATAAGGGATACTTCCAGTTTGGGAGATAACAGAGAAGGCAGATGTGTCCCACGTGACTTTTGCCATGAGTGGAAGATTAAACCATTGCAAGGTCTTGTCCTTGGCTCTGACGCGCAGGACATTCAGAAGAGTAGAGGAAGACATCTCCTTCTACAGCTAGATTTGTTATTACTTCTAGATTAATTTCAGTAGGATCCTCTTCATCTCCTTCATGTTCCTTCTGCCTTTTTCTCCATTCCTTTGCAACTCCCAAATACCCCAAGCAAAAAAAAAAGTCAATTAATACTATCTTGAACAAGTCGCACAAGTCTGTACACTAATTCCTAGACCTAAGAGATACAGATATGTAGATATCTCCATCCCACATAAATATCTGTAAAGAGTCATGTATCACGAAGCTATAATACCATTCTTTCAGCAGCACACAAAATCAATATTAAATGCCTTTCTGTTAGCTTTCCTGACTCACAGGTATTATAGCTCAAGTTTTTTTCCCTAGCATCTTAATCCTCCACCCTGCACCATGGATTTAGAAGGAGACAGGATAACCAGGGCAGCTGCCTTCAAACCTCATGTGCTTCAGTAAGGTTCAATCACCAAAGCTGTAAAATCAGTGCAAACACACACAGGCAGACTTGCTCACATTTTGCCTTCTATAACTTCAGGAGGAAGTTTTGCAAGGTTTCTGCAGAACACAAATTACCCCACATTTAGTCCAACCTTCCTACTTTTCTGCTGCCCCTCTAATCAGTTTTGCCAGTTGCACCCATGCAGTAAGGATCCTGATTCCCTTGGACTCACCACTCCCAGTCCCCTAAACTGGAGAGGACAGGGTGGGAGTGTGTCACCTCAGATTGCCTCAGTGGTAAAGATCTGTGAGAAGTAATTGGGATCAAAAGCATTTGCTTAAATTAGCTTCATTATTACTACATAAAGGCCAAGAAATCTGCACAAGGGAAAAAGTTTTTCTTGAAAACTTCAAGCTTTAGGGGCATTCAGACCGTAAAAATTTCCAAAATTCTCCTCATAATTGGTTTCATCACAAATATGTCATTAAAAATCATCCCCAGTGTATTTGTCCAAAATTTAAAAAAAAAAATAATTCAACTTTTTGCTCTTCCTGACAGAAATCATTCCATTTTGACCACCTGATGGGCCCTTGGGGTTAATTAGAAAATCCCCATCAAGAGCTCAGAGGCCAATATCAGCTGTCAAAATCCCACATTCCCCTCTTTCACCTCTTTCAAGTGCAAAACAACCTGTGTCTGAAGATGTGCCAGAGAATAAAAGGGCACACCACAACCACTGTGGGCTCTGACTTAGACCTATTCATGGCCTCACTACTATGAATACAGCAAAATCTCAAATGAAAGTTTTAATCTCCTCACCGCATTCAATCCAAAGAGAAAAGGGCTTCCCTTTTAATGATTTCCCCCCTTAAATCTTTTGTGTTGCCGTGCTCCTGAAAAAGCTGAGATTTTGCTCAGCCCCAGCGAGGGCTTTTGCCACAGAAAGCACTGCACCTAACCCCTTTGTGTTGACATTAGAGTAAAGGTCTGCTCAGACCAAAAGTAACTCATGCAAAAGGCCTTCAGAGGGTCTAAATACAAACCGAACAAGATCAGAGTTAAAAGTGCAGGCATCTGATCTCACCCAATTTGCCTTCCACGCTCTCTCTCCTTGTTCCCAAAGGTGCATGGGATAGACGAGGATAAGTGGGGGAAAACAAATATTAGGGAAAAAAATAATAAAGGCCAGATGCTGGAAGATGAAGACAGAAAAGTCCTCTGCATCTCTCTCCAGATGAGATGAAAGTTCTCCTACACGCACAGGTGAATACACCACACCAGAAAAGTGCAGCCTTGTGGTTATCCCAGTGATCCCCAGCTGCTTTTCTCTCCCTGCAAGCAGACCCCACTTACAGGAAAGTCAGTAATAACTTCATTTGGCACTCAGTTTTAGGAATGAAAACAGAAAAGGCTATGATTTCATTAACAGCTCAGCCACATGTAGGCACATTAACATCGTGAGACCAAAACCAGAAGCAGAAGGATCTTCAGCTTTGCTACTCCATCTTTTGGAGCTTGGGGAGCTTTTTCGCCATTTTACCGCAAAACACACTCTCCATCCCATTTCACTCAGAGCAGAACATTTCTTCCCCAGTGCCCCAGCCTCAGAGAGCACCACTCAGCCTCACTCTTTGTGCCCAGCTCCTCTCACTCACACAGAGGCAAGGAGGTTTTCCGTCCTTTGGAGGGACTGTGCTTGCCCCCCTGCCCAGGACTCCCTCTCTCCCTTGAAGTGATTATTGTTTTGTTTTTCCCTCCCCGTGAGCAGTAACACCTACATTGTGTGGGGAGAGACAGGGAGCGTTCAGCCCCCTCAGAAAGCCATTCACTCTAAGGCAGCTGGAGAGGCTCAGTGCTCGCCTTGCCCTCTTCACTCTTGGATGAGTTTTGTGCAAAGCTCGGGCTTGGAGTCCTTTCCCTCCCAGAACCAAGCAATTAATGAGAGGTGGAAAAAGGAGAGAAAACATCGTAGTGTTTTGTGTCTTCACAATTTGTTCTTTTTATGTTTGTTTGTAGCTAAATTGTGTTATCTGGTTGCCCTGGAAGGATATAAAAGCATACTTGGGGAGGGAAAAGGAAATTATGTTTAATTAATTAATATGTCCTTGGGCTTTTTTCTTTTATGCTAAAGGTTTGGAAATAGCACCTCCTATTCATGGAGCAGTGAGTGGAACTGCTGCTAGAAGAGAGACCACTGGCCAAGCAAGATTAGGGGTGTTTTAATTTAGTATTGTCCTACTTCAGACAGAGAATGTTTTTTGCAGATGAGAGTTCTAGAGGTCCTAGCAGGCTGCTAACAACTTTTGTCCCCTAAGATTTGTGCTGTGCTGACCAGGAGAGAGCATTTTTTCACATTCTAAAGCAGCACTGTGGACCTTTACACAATAAAGCCTATGAAAAAAGTGAGAACAAAGTTTAAAAAATAATCCCCTCACAGCTTCACACATCATCCCATCTCCTTTCTACTTTATTTGCTGTTGATGCAAACCGTTGGATTTCCAATTGCATGTTATCAAAATGCTTGAATTTCATTAGAGATGCACCAAATACCTCCCACCCCCTCAATATTACATGGGCTACCCTTCACCAGAAAGTTTAAATTTTCATGTTCTCTTTAGTGAGCAAGGTCATATAATAATGGAATAAACAGCATGGTTTGTTTCTGGTGAGCCAAGCACCAAGATCAATTAATTGGTTTTGTTGGTTTGTCAGTGATGTAATATATAACACGCCATTTGTTCTTAGGAAACTACCAAAGTCATGTAAGAATTTCCATCACTGGTACAAAATGAAACCAAATACCAGGGATGAATTGCATTCTTGGGTTTTCCTTAGGAGAAGCTGACTGTGTTATGCCACTGAGACAGCAGAGTGTAATCACACTGTGATAAATCCAAAAAGACAGGATCATTTAATGTAAGTGTCATGGTCCAGTCATTTCCTACTGGTGGCCAAGGCAACATGCTTCATACCCAAACACAATCCCTGCAAAATAATTTTACTAGAAAACTGATCAATGGAAAATGCTGTTGTGTTCTATATGACAGCAAAATCTTTTTTGTCTTCCTTTTGCCTTTACTAACACTAAAATAATAAAATACAATGAAACAATTATATCTTTAAGACTAACAATAAATAATGTGAGAAATGATTACTACAGGAAATAATTTTGTCCTGTTATTTTCTGTAGTAACATAGTATTTTTGCTATTTAAACCTAAATATAAAAGTAAGCAATGGCAGATGTCTCTGGATGATTTAGAAGGCTGTGCAGTCTTGTCCTGCTTGACACTGAGCAGGAATCAGAGATATCCCTGTCAATCCAGAGTAAGCACCAAACAGTCAGTAAAATACAAAATTCAAAAGAGTTAAACATTCCCTTCATTCCCATTGCACAGACAGATGGGGGAAAAGAAGGAAAGATAGTCTGGAGGCCTCACACAGATAGTGGTTCACAGTGTCAGGTGCCCTATAAATACAGAGCAAATAGGAACATTTCTTCGTAACATCTATAACCAAGCAGGAAGTCTCTCAGTTCAGTTTGAAGGTATGAGTTCAACTCTTTCCGTTCTCTTTTCCTAGGTCCTGAATTTATCAGACAGCATCAAAAATCAGCAATTACATTTAACAGTTGGTATAAGCAGGCCCTAAGCAGGGCAGATATAAGTAAGCTGGTAAGTTGGTGCTTTGTGATCCTGTTTGTGACATAATTAGAGACCTTGAAGATATAGGACAGCAAATGGAGACAGAGACTCACTAACTTGAATACTCAGAAATATCTTCAGTGTTTATTCTCAAGAGGCATTTTAGGTATTGTCCTGGGTTGACGGTGCCTCTGTATCCCAGATCGTGAGATTGTTGTGTCTGGCGGCGGCGGCCTTTCCCCGCAGCACTTCCCCCCCTTTGCTTCC
>VZUI01044304.1:0-21710 GCA_013401135.1 Cettia cetti | reverse complement strand
GCCCCGGGGCCGGCCCGCCCGGGCACCAAGCGCCTGCCGCGGGCCATCGTGGTGGGCGTCAAGAAGGGCGGCACCCGCGCCGTGCTGGAGTTCATCCGGGTGCACCCCGAGGTGCGCGCGCTGGGCACCGAGCCCCACTTCTTCGACAGGAACTACCACCGCGGGCTGGAGTGGTACAGGTGAGGGCGGGGGGCTGCGGGACCGGCCCTCGCCCGCCCCGGGCACCCCCTGTCCCCGGCCGCCGGCCATTCCCGTCCCGCACATCCCTACGCACCGCGGGCGCTCGCCGCCCCGCTGCCCGCCTGCGTCCCCTCTCCTCTCCGGGCGCTCTGGCTCTCGGTGCGGACCGAGGTCCGCTTTCCTCGGTCAATCGATGGAGCCGGCGGGGCCGGAGCGGTCCCGGCGGGCGGCGGGGGCTGTCGCCCGGCCGCACTCAGGGAGTTTTCCTTAATTTCCTCTTGCTGTAGCCGAGCGGGTCGCGACTCGGTCCTACCCGTTCGCCGGGGCTCTCGTCTGTAGCCCCCCGAGCTCCGGCCCTGCCGATGGGTACCCACGGCATCCCTTCCATCCTGTCTGAGGAAACATTTGCCTGGGTGAACGGTTCTCCAAAACGCGAGTGTCTGTGTTCGGGACGCACGGCTATCCTCCTGCACCCCTGCTCGGTGCACCCCGGCACGCTTCTGCTGCCAGGTTTGATCGCTGCCTCCTGAGAGGAACAGTCCTTGCTCTCTGCCATCCCGTCTCCCTGAGCTCAAATAACTGTGGATCTATATGGAATCTCTAATAATTTGCAGAGGTCAGAGTGTGTCTCCAGCCGGAGATGGTGGGGCTTTAATTTCCGTCAGGGCTTTTGTGAGGTGCTGTGGGTGCTCTGGGAGAGGCAGCAAGTGCTGTTTTTAAGCAGGTCACAGCGCCCATAGGCTCAGTGGTGCTGCCAGCCGTTCATCCCCTGCTGCCTGTGGTTCCCACCCAGTGTTTGCTGGTGTGTTTGCTGTGCTGTTGTAGGGTGCTTTGTGCGTTCAGACAAGGCCACGGGGCTTCTGCTGGGCATCAGCCTCAAGAAGCAGAGTGGGGCTTGGCCTGGCCACGGCTGCCTGTAGCTCACAGCAGGGGAAAGAACTCTGTCACTGCCAGCGTGTCGGAGCGTCATGGTGGGTGGAGGAGGCAGCCTGTGGGGCCGCACCAAGCTCTCTTGCCCTCCATCTTGACAGCAGTTTCCTGGCAGAGATGTTCCCAGTTCCAAAGCAGGTCAGTGCTCAGTGGCGAGCAGGTGGGAAGCCAGTGTGACATGGTGCTCACTCCCAGCTCTGCTCGGGTCCTGGTAGCTGGGGCTCGTGCCTTGAGAGGCAGCTCAAGCACTGCACGGAGAGAATGGTCTGCAGCGCTGCTGCCCTGTGTCCTGCTGGGGTCACAGCAGACCCTGCAGCCAGGAATGTTGAGATCCTCTGGTGCCAGTACTGGTAGCAGGTGACAGGAGAGTCGAGACAGGCACTGGTGAAGCTCATTGAAGCTGTTTCCCTCTCCTGAAGCTGTCCTGCAGCATGCCCCATTCCTCCTACTCTTCAGAGAGTAGCTACAGCAAAATCCTTCACCTGCTCTTGCCTCTTCGCAGTCTGTGTCATTCTCACACGCTCCCCCAACATCAGGCACTGTCACCCATTCTGCATCCCCTAAAAGCCAGCAGCTGTGAGCAGCCGTGTAGCACAGGCATGTGAGGACAGTGCTTTCTCTGAAAGACTGCCAGAGTGGCAGGATGGGTGATGGAGCAGAATATGGGTCCTAGCTGAGCCCCTTGCTCAGAGGGGAGCTGCATGGGCTCAACACCTAGCTGGGGAGCATCCCTTCCCCCCAACCCAAATCCAGTGCTGGGATCCTTGCCTACATCCTTGTGTCTGCAGCTGGTCTGGGCTGTTTGCTTCCCTTGCGTGCTGTCAGCATGGGAAATGCGGGGCTGGGATGCTCATGGGCAGTGCAGGACTGAACCTGTGACACTACTCCCTTACAAGATTTGGGACACAGAGCCTGCCCTGAATGGACACACCCTCCCTGGGGCATGTAGGAGCACCTGTGGACCCCAGGAATGGTGCTGATGCAGGAGGCAGGAGCTGTGACCTCTCCACCTCACACTGTGGCACTGAGGGGCTGCAGCAGCTCACAGCCGAGCAGACAACCTCCCACCCTGAGGCATTGTTCAGTCTGGGATTTTCCATGTGAAGGGACTCGTCCATGGGCAGGAGGGATGCAGCCTGTGGCAGTGGGGCGAGGTGGAGCAGCAGTGGGAGCGTGGCCGGGTGAGCAGCCGGGGCTGGCTCTGTGTGGATCGATGCAGAGATCGCGCCAGAGCAGCGGAGCCTCCAAATTAGTTCAGCTAAAACAATTAAATGACACTTCCTTGGTTTTATTACCTTTTTTTTTAAACTGGCAAATGTGCCAAAACTTAAGCACAGGGGCTGCTGAAGTATAAAACATGGAATTGATTTTCCTCCTTGCAACTGGAGCAATTAAGTGTGGAGCAGGTCTAACCCACAGCAGGATAAGCTCCTGTCACTCTGCCAAGAGCCTGGGAGCAGGAGGGCAGGGTCCTGCCAGTGGCCATGGCCCAGGAAGGACAGAGTGGAGGCTGGGGGCAGCAGATGTGGGGGCTGTGGGGAATTGCAAGGGGCTGCCTGCCAGGACCCCAGCATGGGGGGCTGCATTTGGCCTGGCTGGAGCTGTCTTCCAGCTTCTGGCTGGGGAGAGCAGATGCTGCCATGCTTGTGGAGGGCTGTGGTGGAGGGTGGTGTCTGCAGGCTGCCCAGAGCACAGACCCCTTGGAAAGGCAAAGGCATTCCCTTTTGTGAGTAGAGACTTTGCCTGCAGGAGCCCCTGGCTGCTGAGTGCCAAGCCAGCCCCAGTGGGTGCCCAAGTGGAGACCAAGTCGCCCTTTGGTGCAGCTGCAAGTAGCGTGAGAATGAGCCCCTTTGATGCTCCAGGAATGTAGTTACCATTTTCTCACATTTTCCCATGCCCTGGCATTTGCCTGACGCAGAGCTAGCGGGAGGGGACACCTCCTGATCTGCCTGTCCTTGCCTCTCCAAATGTCATGCTTGTTCACAGCTGCTCTCACGGTGCCTCCTGCCTTGGCTGCTGCCGTGGCCCGGAGCAGCCCCAGCTCCCCCTGTGAGGGGGATGAAGGCTGGGCAGAGCCAGACCCCTGCGCTCCCCCGTGTGGGAGCTGCCCACTCACTGCCTCAGACCCAGAGCCCCCGTGCTGCTCCAGTTCCCATCACTCTCTATTCCACCTCATTAGCTACAGATACACTACAGGAAAGATATTTTTAGCAAGGTCTGTTTTAAGACAAATGAAACCAAACAGCAGCTACTGGGGAATATCGATTCATTACCAATCCTGCACTAAATGTTCAATATTGAGCTTTTTCCTGCTGCAAGTAGTGTGGGCCAATAACCTTCAATATTTTCCAGAACACGGGGAAGATGGTGTAATTTAAATTGCCGTTAACTTTGAGTAGTGGCTCTAATTGCAGCATCTCGGGGTGCAGTTTTCCTCTGTAGGATTTCTGAGTGATCCTGTCAGACGGGGGCTTTTCCTTGTGGCTGCAGCAGCAGGCTGAGCCCAGAGGCGGCGTTGGCACAGGGCGGAGCCCGGCTGGTTCTGCACGGACCCACCTGCCTGAATCCCCTGATCCCAGGGACAGCACTAGGGCTGAGCTTGGCTTCCCCATGAACTGCTGCCACAGGTCCCTGGAGCACGGGCACCGCTGGAGTTCTGCCCCTGCCCCTCATCCCTGCCTTGCCCCGGTGCGCGGTGCTCCGGGCGCTGCAGCCGCGCAGGAAGGAGCGCTGTGCTGCCCTGGGTGGCAGCCCTGCCAGCGGGACCACGGCTGTGTCCCCACGCCCCCGGGGCTGCGAGAGGGCAGGGGAGGAGCCGGCAGAGCCGCTGCAGACGCTAATTGCTCCCTGCTAATGGCCGGGCTGGCGCGCACACAAATGGGAGCCCATTAGGCTTTGCCCTGCGACGTTTGTGGGCTTTACTGACTGCATTTGGGTAAAGTTAATTAGTGGGAAGAGAGGAAGGCAGCAGCTTCAAGGATGCTTTGAAATTTCCTGGGCTTCAGAGCGTGCCCTGGCTCTGGGGAATGGGCATGGAGCCCGTGGCAGAGACTGTTGCATGAGACACTGCCCAAGCAGCCTTCCCTGTGCCATGCCCGTGCTGCCCATGGACAGCAGTGCTGCTGTCCTGCCCCCGGGTGGGCCAGGTGCTGCCAAAACCCTCACTGGGGCCAGGAGAGCTTCCCTCTCTGAGGAGCTGGGAGAGACACTGGAGATGAGCTCATGTGGGGTGCCTCAGCATTAAAGATGTGTATTTTAGCTCTGTTCCTTCACCTTGTTTGTAAATGCTGTCGTTTGTTCTCACCTTTGCTTTGGAGGCACCAAATTCAGCTGGTGACCTGGCACACCATGGGCTTGTCTGCCCTGTGAGGATGGCAAGACAAGAACGCCAGGCCCTGGTGACCCTGGGTGTGCCTGGAGGTGCCAGGGCGCCCCACAGTGTATGCCTGGAGGTGCCAGGGACCCCCACAGTGTGTGCCTGGAGGTGGCCCCCAGGCCCTGAGTGACAGGGAGTGCCCAGGACCCGTTCCCAGCTTGGTGGGGGTTGTGCTTGGCTGAACTGCCCATTGGCCATGTGCACTGACCTGGCACAGGGAGGTCACCAAGGGGCTCTGACACAAGCTGCTAATGTGGGAATTGCTGCAGCAGCTGGGGCACATGCAGTGGTGTTAAAAATGAATGTTCAGTTTTGAAGTTTCACCTGTGGAAGGAGTTGCCTTGGAAATGGGAAAGGGGGAAAGTCCAGGCTGTGTCCATGAGCAGAGAGCAGTACCCAGCAGGACTGAGAGCTGGGTTCTGTGCAAGCTGTGCAGGAAGCCCTTGTGTCCTGCTCCTTCCCAGCTCCACTGCCCTCAGAGCTGACCTTGGCCTTTGCCAGGCCCTCCATCAGTGCTGAGCGGTTATTAAAGAAGGTGAGGGTCACACATAGGTGTGTGTCTGTGAAGGGCAATGGCAGTGTGCCCTCTGGAAATGAATCTCTTGATTTAAAGGACACTGCAAATCTCTGGAGCATTTAAATGATTAAAAATGAATCAGCAACAAAGTTAATTACTGTGTTCGCTCTGCTTTTATGCATGGAAATGTCCCTCATTAGCTGTCTGCAAGCACTGGTGTAAATTCTTTGAACATAAACATTTATTAAAGGGAGCTGCTCCATCATTAAATCCTGGCTGCTGTAGTGTGTGGTGGTGGCAGTGGGGCCATGGGGCCCAGCCAGCTTCTGCCAGGGCTGTGGGCCCTTGGGTGGTGTTTATAGCTGTGGACATGGTGCTGTCTGCAGGCTGGGGATGCAGCCAGTCTGTCCTGCTCAGTGTGGCAGTGCCCCACTTTGGGCCCTCGGTGCTGCCAGGTGTCAGTGAGGGGCTGCAGAGCTGCTGGGGATCCCCTCTGTCCCCTCAGCCCCTTGCAGTCCTTGGCAGGGTGGTGCAGCCCTCAGCCAGGGCATTGCTGCATCCTCCATGACCTGTGGTATCTCTCAGCCAGAGCTTTTTATTTTTGTCACACCTCAGTTTCTCTCTTTGCTTAAACTTCCTGAAGCTGTCAAAAGTAGCTTTGCTGGTGCTTTCATCCAGCACTGCCATCCTCTGTCCTGCTGAGCAGAGGTACCTGGCAAGAGCTGATGGTGCTGCCAGTTGTGAGTGCACCCATGGCACGGCACGGCACGGCACAGTCCTGCTGGGAGCAGGGCTGGCTCTCTGCTTCCCGTGCTCATCTCCCAACAAGCTGGAGATACGCTCACAGCCCACCCTTCTCTGCTGGTGACATCAGCTGGGAGAGGGGAAGCACAGAGCCCTCACCACAGGAGCTGGCACTGGGGATTTTTTGCCAAATTAAACAGTTTGTTTTTATGCCACTGAGCAGATGGAGCCCAGGATGGCACCTGCCAGCCTCTGCACACAGCGGGCTGCAGCAGGCAGGGACTGACCCAGAGGGCTGGGGCTGTGATGGGATTATCAGTGGGCACTGCCCTCCCCGCTCTTATCTGCAATATCTCAATTGTTTGATGAGATTTTGTACAAATTCCTCCCCGGGAGAGTGTTTCATGCATGTTCGACATCAAAGCAGCACAGCCAGTGAGGGAGCGAATGTTTCTTTAATGTGGGAGTGTTGTAGGGGCCGTAGGGTGCCCAAAGGCAGATTATAACAAAATTAATAATTCAGGGCTGGAAAGGTGCTGGTGAGGAGTTAACCCCTTCAGGGCGAGTCGCTGCCTTCATGCTGCCACGGCCAGGTCAGGCTCTGCATTGCTGCTGCCCAGCACCTCTGGGGTGGTGGGCTTGTGGTGGCTGTGCTGGCTCCCAGGGACTGCAGGGCACAGCTGGGCCACAGCAGGGCACAGCCACTGCCCTGGGCAGTGTCCCCATGTCACTAACATGGACAAACACAACCTCTGAATCCGGGCTGAAGGGAGTGTTAATTCCCATGTCAAATGGCACTAAAGGGCTTTCAGAACTGGGCAACTCTAGTGAGAGTAATCTCTAATTCAGGAGGAATTAATGCTGTCCCTGCAGCCAGAGCAATGTGCTGAGCGAGTGCCTCAGCCATCCTCCCCCTGCCACTGTCAGTACATCACTGTCCCCGTGCTGGCAGCAGCTGGCTCAGTGCATGCCAGGACCCAGTGCCAAGGCCAGCTGGGGACATCAGGGGAGCCACAGGACATGTCCATGGAGCAGCAGGAGCAGCTCCTGGTTGAGCCCTGGCCACGCATCTGTGGCACTGTGGGCCAGCACCAAGAGCCTTCACACCTACCTGAGAGCCTGGGCCTGAGCTGTGTGACATGCTATTTGTATGCAAATAACCCTGTGAATGCAAAAGTCCAAAAATATTATTTTAAAGTCTGGTGTAATTAAGTTTGCCATGCATTTCCCTGCTCCCGCAGCTCTGGGGATCCTGCCGTTAGTGGGAAAATGAATGCCTGGATGACATCTCTCCCCCTTGCGTGGCTTCACTGGTGATTTATTTATCTGCCTGTGCTGCGTTTTGTTGTCTCAGCAGTCTCTGTTGCTCAGGAGCAGCAAACACTGGGAGTCCATTTAAAAAAAACCGACTCTTGTCTCATTTCAGTAATTTACTATGCAGAGGTTTTGTGTTTTACATAATGGATTAGAACCTGTAATTTCGTATTTTGAATGCATGGACCTAATAACTCACGTAATGAAAGTCTAACAGGCTTGAGGATGAGCCATTAATGAAACAGCAGTTTTATGATTCTCCACAATATATTGTAATAGTGAATCACTTACAGAGCCATCCTGTGCTGATTTATGATGAAACTTGTTTGTGATGTGGAGATAGAGCCACGTGCCTGCACTGAATTAGCCCTTCCTGACAGTCATTAACCAATGGGAATCGTAATCGGATTTATGGAGTTTGAAGCAGAGCAGTGGGAAAGGCCAGTTAAGTGCTATCCATGCTCAGGTACCTCAGTGAACCAGCCCTTCTCATTTATGCTGACTAATCAGTTTGTTTTCTCTCAAATTAGGAAGGTGGTCAGGAGTGCATGAGGCTGCGTGGGACGGTGCCCTCGGCATGTGCCACCCCTCCCTGCCATGTCCTGGGTCTTCCATCTCTGTCCTCTGTCACACAGGGTGTTGAGGGCTGCTGTTGGATATCCTCGCAGTGCTTCTTCAGCCCAAAGCCACTGGCCATGGGCCGTGTGTTTGGGGTGCTGGAGGTGCCAGGCACTGGTGTCACCACTGACCCAGCCTCAGGAGCCCCGGTGTTGTGGCAGCCCTGGAAGCTGTGTGGGTTTGTGGCATGGATAACTCAGTGCCTGGTGCTCTCCAGTGGGACGGCTGCAGGCAGGGATGCTGTTGGAAATGGCTGCAGGGAGGGGTGGGTGGTGTTTGCTTTTCCTGGCTGCTGCTGGCCTGAGTCACTGGGGCACCCAGAGCTCCAAGGCTGCTGGAGTGACTGCGGTGCCAGTGCCAGGGCCCTGTGCAGGGACAAGCACCCACTGCGGGCCAGCCAGGCAGACAGTGCCTGGGATGTGCCTCCTGGGGGACCCACAGGGAGCTCCACAGGCAGAATTCAGGCTGTGCCTGCTCACACTGCAGCAGCTGCTGGTGCTGCAGAGTGCTGCTGGGCTGTGGATGCAGCAGAAGGGTGCTGGCCTCATCCTGGCTGCTGGAACTCCCTGTCCACTCCAGCCAGGCATTCCCTGCCTGCTCCCCACCTGCTCCCTGCCTACTCCAGCCAGGGGACCTCCAGTGCCATGAATCTGACTGCAGTGGATTTGATAGTTTACTCCAGTAATACAAGACCAATTTATAAATCTTTCCATCCCATTAGTTTTTATTTGATTTGGATGTTCAGATGTCAAAGCAAATTATTTAATTAGTGCTAAGCTGGGCTGCAGGGATGCTGCATTTCCCCCAGTCTGGCGCTCCTTGCCTGGCCTGCAGCTCAGCTCCCAATGCCAGGAACAGATGGGTGTATCCAGGAGCCCATTTTGAGCTCTGGGGCCTGGTCAGGTCCTGGTGGGGTGGGTGATACACTGGTGGGCACAAGCCCCACATTCCTGGACAGTCCCTGGCCCCAGCTCCCCCTGGCAGAGCAGCACAGCCCCCTGGAGCCCATCCATTGCTCCCCAAGTCTCCTTGTGGTGGTGGTGTGGCACTGCCATCACATTCCTACGTCCTGGCACTGGATACACACTTGCTACTCTGTGTGTGGGGCTGCCGGTGCCCCCATCCTCTTCCCAGGCTGGCCCCTGGGACTGGGATGGACCTGGAAGTCATCCATGGGCAAGGTCCTCCACAGTGCCACTGGAGGGATCTGCGCCTGCCTTGTCCCACTGGGAGGGGACAATGTCACCGGCCCCATGGCACAGTCACCGCCTCCTGGTGCCTGTCCCTGCTCCTTGCTTACCATCACCTCCTGCTTTGCTTGCAGGAGCCTGATGCCACGAACCCTTGACAGCCAGATCACGGTGGAGAAGACCCCCAGCTACTTTGTCACCAAGGAGGCGCCACGGCGGATCTTCAACATGTCCCGGGACACCAAGCTGATCGTGGTGGTGCGGAACCCGGTGACCCGCGCCATCTCGGACTACACCCAGACGCTCTCCAAGAAGCCAGACATCCCCACCTTCGAGGGGCTGACCTTCCGCAACCGCAGCCTGGGGCTGGTGGACACCTCCTGGAACGCCATCCGCATCGGGATGTACGCCGTGCACCTGGAGAGCTGGCTGCAGTACTTCCCCCTCTCGCAGATCCACTTTGTCAGCGGCGAGAAGCTGATCACGGACCCAGCAGGGGAGATGGGCAAAGTCCAGGACTTCCTGGGCATCAAACGGGTTATCACAGACAAGCACTTCTACTTCAACAAGACAAAAGGCTTCCCGTGCCTGAAGAAGTCAGAGGGCAACGGCTTGCCTCGCTGCCTTGGCAAGTCCAAGGGCAGGACTCATGTGCAGATTGACCCCGAGGTGATCGAGCAGCTTCGGGACTTTTATAGACCTTATAATATCAAATTCTATGAAACAGTCGGGCAGGACTTCAGGTGGGAGTAAGTGTCCAGGAGCAGAGCTGCAGTGACGTGAAGCTGCAATCCTGTGTGAGGAGGGCCCAGGGGGCTGGAGCCAGGAGCCCCCTCAGCCTGTCTTGCCCAGAACTGTGAGCAGAGGCAGGCAAGGGCTTTCCCTGTCCCTCAGGAGTCTGCAATGCTCCAGAGTGAAGTGAGATGAGGAAGACTCAGAGTCCTGCTGCAGCCACCGAGCTGAGGGATGAGTGCCCAGCAGCACTGCCTGTCCCAGCGGGTCAGCAGCGACGTGGCTTCCTCTGTGGGGCTCTTTCTGCTCTTAGCACCACATGGTCCCCAGGGCCACAGTGATGGCTCCATCCTGCCTGTGTGCAGGCTGCTCCAAAGCACATCCCTCTGTGTCCCAAAGCAGATGGGTGCTCCTGGACAGTGGCAGTGGGACTGTCCCTGCCAGCCCCCATCCTGGGCCGGCAGAGCTGCAGCCACTCCACTTTGCCTTTGTCACTTGTGCGCCATGTGTACCCATGAGGACAGTGAGATGTATCTGCTTGACAAAGAAGTCTATGGAAAATGTTGTACTGATATTTTGTCCTGTGAATAAAGCACAGAATCCTGCTGTTACGGGTACTTTAGTGGCACTAGTTTCCTTGTTCAGCTTGTGATCCCTTCATGTAAATAAAGTGGCTTCCACCAGTCCGTATGCATGGGCTGTTCTTAGGACAGGGCTGGGCAGCCCCCGGGCAGAGCTGGGGGTCCATGGGGAGCCCCCACACCTGCAGGCAGGTGAGGGAATGGGCAGGGGCTCAGGCAGGATGGAGAGTCAGCCCAACACCACCGAGGGGACCTGTGGCACAGCCCTGCCTGGGACACCCCAGGCTCATCCTCTGGCACGTGGCTGGGGATGTCTCAGAATGATGCACAGTGGCCATGTGGGGATGCAACACACCATGGACCAGTGTGCAAGGCCTTACTATGAGTGATTAGTAACCAGTGAGCTCTGATAAGAAAAAATAGGAATTAATTAGCGAACACCTAGGAGAGCCCCGTCTGCATCTCTGCCACTGCCAGCCATAGGGGAAGACACAGCAGTGAGGGGAGCCAGAGGCAGGTTTGGGCAGGTGGAGGGAGAGATGGGAATGAATGGCCATTGACAGGAAAATGGGATATTTGCTTGTATGATTTCTCCTTTGAAGGAGAAAAACATTCACAGCGAGGCTCACAAATCCCAGACTTGAAGTAGAAAAGCCATTTCCAATCCACTCCAAGGAGGCAGAAGGTGCCAGGTTAGATTGATCCTCCTGACAATACTGTATTAGTGGGAAATTAGAGCTGGAGCCTGAGGAAACTGCTGCGATATCAAACAATTACTTTACATTTGTCCTTACAAATGGAGGGAGCAGAAATGTGCTTAAATCAAGTATTAGCTTTCCAAAGGGTGAGCAAATGAGGGCACAGGCAGGGCTGCACTGAAAATGTAGAGCACATTAGGAGCTTTTAAAAATGGCTTTAAAAGCCCCAAGCAGGCAATCTGCATGCCAAGGAGGCAGGGAGGGGTTTGATGAGGGTGGAAGGGTTTGGTGAGGACGTGGAGTGGTGCTGGTTTGGTGACCTGATGCCGCGTAGAGGGGCTGCCAGAGGGAGCCCCCCTGCTCGCCCAGCCTGGGTTCTTCCCACGCAGGGGACAGGGGACAGAGGCTCTGCTCTCGGGGCTGTCACGCCACTGTTTCCAGCCATCCCTGGCACAGCAGGGCCACCACCTTGTGTGCCGTGTTTTGATGGGTTCACTCAGGCCTGAACCCCAGAGAGCAGCTGTTTAATATTTATCAGCTCATAAATAGTTAAACATAACGAATGTGATTTAAGTGGTCCCTGATCCTACTCACACAGAAGAGCTCTTGAGAGGAGCTGGGCCAAGGGAGTCCTTCATGGCCCGTTCACATCACTGGCAGCTGTCCTGCCCAGGAAGAGCAGAGCCACTGGGACATCCAGGGGAGTCACAGCACCGCTCCTGCCTTTCCTCCCAAAATGGTCCCCTCCCCACTGGGACTGTGCCAGGACCCCCCAGTCAAGGATCTTATCTTTGATACAGTGTCCCCATTGCTCACCCTGCCTGTCTCCCGAGCAGGACGCCTTGACCCCGGTGGGAGCTGCCCTGGGAGCACCACCACTCCAGTGTCTCCCCCACCGGAGCAGCTCAGTAAATTCAGGCCTGGTATTTCCAGGTGCACGAGGAGCATTGTTATCCCTCTGACCAAGACAGGATCACAGCACTGTGAGCACAGAGAAAAATTGATTAACTTCTTATTAAGTTAATATGATTGAATTTCACTGCTGGCTCCATGTTTACTGGCAGCAGGCAGAGTCCTGGGAGTGGCTGTGGGGGATTCCCAGCCCTATCCCCCACTGCAATGCTCAGCAGTGTGCTCCTAACACACCTCCTTCCACACACACAGAGTAGGAGGCAAATAAATACTATCATTAATCAGTACCAGAAACCTCCAACCCCTCGGAGATGATGGATGCTCGGGGACATCTGGGATTCAGATACATTCAAGTAGGTCAAGTTTCCTCCTGTTATTTCATCAGGCTGCAGCAAGAACACGGGCCCGGTGTGGCTCAGGGCTCTGTCACTGCTGCCCTGTACCGCTGGATAGGTACAGCTGGACGTCACCCAGCGATGCCAGCCCCCGCCTGCCCGGGCAGCGCAGCGACACGGGGCTGTCCCCGCTGCCAGCCCTGCCGTGCTGCCCCCGGCTCTGCCGGCCCCCCTCCACACCACAGCTCACCAACAGGCTCTGGGGCTGCGCCGCACCGCCAGCCCTCCCCTTCTCCCCGGAGCGTGTCCCGGAAAAGCCATCCCCACGGAACTCCCCGGTACCGGCAGCCTCCGAGCGCAGCGCCGCTGTGCTGCCCCAGAGCGCACAGGAGCTGCCCGCGGGCGCAATCCGGGAACGCCAGCCCTGCAGGAGGGGCTGCGGCTGCCAGCCCGGCCCGGGCCCGCTCCCCGGGGCCGTGCCCTGCTCACGAGGGATTAACACATTGCATTTGCTTTGAAAGTTTTCCTCCTTCCTCTCCGAGCCCTGCCCAGTGTTCCACGAGCAGGTGCGTGTAGCCACGAGAGGACCCGATGGCATCAATGCTGCACTGAAGTCTAGCATCGCTGCATAATTCATTACCTGGCAGCTAATTAGCCGGCTGGTCCAATTAGTGACTCCTGTACAGCCGGGGCTGCGGGTGCAGGCAGCAGGGGACTGGCACACACAGCAGGCCGGCAGCTAAGGGGGCTGGCACTTGCCGTGGCCGCGGGGGCAGCTCGTGGGGCCGGTGGGGTGTCAGGTGCCCGGGGATCTTTGCCAGCAGGTGGTGGTGGTGGGTGTCGCGCCCCAGGGTGCTGCAGCAGTGCCTCTCAAAGGCGCTTTAGCCCCGGCTGGGGCTGCTCACAGAGCGCCGATCCCGCAGAGGTCCCGCGGGCTGGCCGGGGGATCGCTGATGCCGGCTCCCAGAGGGAAAGGGGAGCTGGGGGGCTCACACCGGGTGATGCCGAGCCCCGGGCAGCCCTGAGCCACGGCACGGTCAGCGCAGTCCCCTGTTGTGAGTTAAGATTTCCATGGACCTGAACACGCTCCCTGGCGAGAGCCCCGCTGCCCGCAGCTGGCTCCTGCAGCGAGCACGGGGTGGGGACAGCAAAGCGTCTCCGGCACGCTCCAGTGGCTGGAGATAAGGGCAGCTTAGGGATAAATATTTACCCAGTGACTGAATGGATTCAACTGAGTTCATTCCTATTAGAGAATCTGTTAGTAATTATCTGAAGACTCGTTATTACCTGGGGACCTATAATCTCCCAGAGTAATGAGTTTAAGTGGCTCCTGTGGCATATCAAGCAGGAAAGGGAAGGTGGGAAGGGGCCGCTGCCATAGCACAAGGGCAGGGCAGGGCTCAAGGACAATGGAGCTGGCTCGGCTCTGGGCAGCTGGGGCTGCAGCACCACGGCCATGGGGCACAGAGCTGCCCCTTCACCTCCCTGCAGCAGCTCGGGGGCAAGCCCTGGGCAGAGCTCAGGTCCATCCAGGCAGAGCTCAGAGCTCAGAGAGGCAAAAGCGGAGACTTGAATGGAACTGCTGCAGCTCCAGCCAGGCATGGCTGCCAGGGATGTGCTTCAGGACATGGCCCCTGTGCCAGGCACGGGTGAATCCCAGCTCCAGGGGCAGTCCTGGTGGTGTCTCTGTGCCTCACAGAGCTGAACTGTGGCTCGGCAGCATTGTCCCAGTCCTGCCACCCACAGGGACTCATTCTGCAAACCTGAACCCATCTTGTATGACTCAACTAAAATAAAGTTACTAAAATAAAGTAACTGAAGAGCAAGATTCAAGGCAGGGCAGATATTGACAGATCCCACATCCGCAAGGGAGGAAAGCCCCCTCCTGGGACACATATCCAGGGTTCCTGCATGTTAGCAAAGGGATGATCCCCACTGCCATTGCCATTCAGAGCACCCTCATCCCCATGTCCATCCACATACGCTGCAGGGCACAGCAGCTCTGTGCCACAAGTGTGTGGATGCCTGGAGCAGCAACACAGGATGGAAAGTGCCCAGGAGGGACTGAGCTGGGTTACTCTGCTGCTAATGCTGTGAAGGATCCAAACTGACAGCCAAAACAATCCATCTCTCCGTGTCACACGCCATGGTCCCCGGCCAGGCATGGTGATGGTGGCAGCAGGGCAGCTGGTGCCCGGGCTCACACCAGGCTCCATGGGCCCTCCTCTTGGCTCCTTCCCTGAATGTTGGCAGGTCCTGGTGGATTTGTTTGTTTTAAATAAATTTCTTTCTTTGTTTAAAACACCCTGATTTTATTTAAAACACCCAAAGAGGCTAATGCTCTCAGCCCCATCTCTGCCTGCCACAGAGCAGCCACGTGACAGTGCTGTGTTTAGTCACAGCACTGTTATGAGACCAATCAGTTCATTTAGCCCTAATCTCTAAAACAAAGATAAAATTACGTGATTAAGATCTAATTAAAGTCTAACTACCAGCACCATGAATCACTTCAGCACAACTTTAATGGATGCCTTTCGAAGCCATCATGCATTTGGTTTCCTTCTGTGGCCAGTGATTTCCCTGCAGGGACTGGGTCTGCTCAGGCTGATGTTTGCTCTCGTTGGCTCTGATTTGGCTGGGGACCACTAAAAATGTTTACATGTGAGCGAGGAGCTCTAAAATCCATTTCTAACCAGACAGAAAATTTCATTTGACAAGCTCATTCAGATGTGCTGTGTCTCTGCAGAACTGAGTCGAGCAGGGGGGCACCTCACCCGCTGCCAGCCCCGGCCCCAGGCAGGGACAATCACCTCAGCACTGCCATGTGCTTGGTGTGGCACACAGGGTGCTTGGGGCCCCGGTGGCTCAGTGCCTGGCTGGCTGGCTGGTGGCCGGGGCTGCACTAAATGCCATTAGCCCTCCTTGAGGAGAAAAAGCAAATTAAAGCTCTTGGTTCTCCACCCTGAGGCACAGCCCTATAATAATGTTGGTGGAGAATATTGTCATTTCCCTCTTTCCCAGCAAATCACTGCCTGTCTTTGTCCCAGTGCTGTCCCTGCCAGATCAACAGGAGCATTTTAATTCCCTTGCTCCTGCACTTGCAGCTCGTCAAGGCAGAGACTCTGCCAAGGGCTGCCTCTACCAAGGGGCTGCCTCCCTGGGACCAGCAGCCCAGGCAAAATTGCAAGTCCAAATTATTTGTGCAATAGCCACCCTACTGTTAACAGCACCTAGTCTGGGGGAGCAGCTGAGGGATCACCCCACCTGCAGCCTCACAGCACCACGGGGTAGGCCAAGGGGTTGTCCCACCTGCAGCCTCACAGCCCTGCAGAGCAGCTGGTGGCACGTGATGCCAGCAGAGCTGCTGGGGTGGTTCTTTTTCCCTCTAACCAGCTAAGCACTGTGACAGCTGTCCCCAGGGCCCCTGCAGTGATGGGCCCCTGCAGGGCAGGATGCTCTGCACCTGCCAGCTGAGGCAGTGGCTGCCACCCTGCCCAGAGCACTGCCAGCACAGCACAGGTGGGAGCACAGCCCCATCAGCACCACGCCCTGTGGATTCATCACAGCCACGGGAAAGTTGAAGCTGAGGACAGACCAGTGTTTCCCTTGGGGAGAGCACATCCAAACAGCTGCTTCCCTGCTGCTCACCCATGTGGGAGAGATGGAAATGGGTGTTGCAGGAAACAAAGAAAACTTACAGCCCCATTTAGGTTTGTTCTATGTCTTTCTTCAGCAGAAGGATGTGTAGTTTTCCTGACAGTGGCACATTAAGTGTACACACGTCCTCTGGGGATGGCTGCTCTGCAACAGGTGCCTGAGAGGCTCAATGGAAGGGAAGATTATCATCATTAATCACCACTGGGAAACAAGGCACTTTCTCCAAACTGCAGCCCTGGATAATGGTGATTGTATACACAATGAAGCAACATGTCAGGGGAATGATCCCTGGATGACTCAGCCAACCAGAGCAGATAAAGGAATTGAAATTCAGGAGTGCTGCTGGTTTACACCTTCAGAGGGATGAACTTCCTGAAAACACTCATTCCAACACAGCAGGGCTCAGAACTGGGTGGTTCCTGTTACGAGCTAGACAAACACACCTACTTGTCTTTGGGAAATACAGAAGAGCAGCAGGACAAGCCCAGGGGACAGGTGGGCTCATGCTGCCCAGGGAGCTGCTACAGAGGATCTTGGTGCCAGTGACCCCTCTACCAAGCCACAGGGGCTCACTCATAGTCACTAAGAAGCTCTGGCTGCTACAGCTACCTGCTTAAATTAGCTGGGGCCAGCCTGCCTGCAAACACACAGCTTAGCTCGGTGTGGCCTTGTCCCATCTGCTCAGGCTCTTCCCTGGCTGCAGAGCTGGGATGAGTGTGTGGGAATGAGCAATGTAGCACTGCAGTGAGTGCCAATCCTGTTGGTTCCCCTGGCTGCAGGTGACTGGGTAGTTATGGGAAGCACAGCAGGTTTACACCTGGCTAGGCCAGGAAATACAGACTGGCATGGGATTGATGAAGGGACAGGAAGGGAAGAGTATTGGCACTGGTCTTGTGGGGCAGAAGATGCTGCAAAACAGCACCAGACCCCTCCCTGCCTGCCCCAACAGGCCATGGCTCACCTCCATGCCAGGACAGGGGCTGCCAGGGCAAACTTCAAAAGAGGGAGAAAATGTAATTTCTCAGAGTTAATATTCCCTTGCAGATCTTATTCTGCTCATTATTCTGGTCGTTACTTAAGCAGCAGCTGCTCGTCACTCGTGGTTTGGTGGTGAGAAAGGCTGAGTGCAAGAGGCTAATTTATTTTCTTTTAGTGCTTCTCATCCATGGCAGCCCCTGGCTGCTCCTCACCACTGGAAACCGGAGGCATTTCAGATATTTCTAATGTATGACAGCAACTGGGAAACAGAAATTACCCTCTCTGAAATAATTCCTGAGACAGATTTCTTTTGGCACTTTGCAATGGACATGCAGAGGAAACATGAGCTGCATGTACTAGTTTGGTTTTCCTGGGCAATTTATTAGCCCCACCACCTGGTTAGACCTTGTTCCTCTTCCCAGACAAACACACCTCATTGCAGGGATAGCACCTGTAGGCACCTGGGAACACAGAGGGGACACCAGGGGCTTCCTGCCCTCCCTGGCCTCAGTGCTCCAGCAGCCCTGGCACTGTCACCACGGCCACTTTCTGCCATGTGGGGCTTTGCTCAGCCAGGCTCCGGCCTTGATGGTGCTCCCGTGACACTGGGGGAGTGGGGTGGCCCCACAGGAAGGACCAGAGGGTCCCTGGCCCAGAGCCCAGCCCTGCAGCAGGGTGTTGGGTGCAGGGGCAGCAGGGCTGGGTCCCCTCCCGCTCCGGCCATCCTGCCAGCCGGTCCCCTGCTTCCACCCGGGAGGAGCTGCTGGCACCGTGGCGTGGGTTGGGTCCCTGCCAACAGAGATCCAGAGCAGGAGACAAATTATCTTCTCAGGGTGCATTGCCTTTGCTCCACCTGCTCAGCCCAAATGAAATTAAAATATTGACAGAAACAATTTCCAGAGGGAAATTGGAAACGTTAGTGGCGGTGCTGGAGCCGAGCGGTCCCTGCAGCCCGGCTGCCTGTCACCTTCCCTGGCAGCTGGGACAGGAGCTGGGTGCCCAGGCATGGGGCAGTCAGTGCTCTGGCCATGACATGCATGCCACCTGCACCATGGCATCCCCTGCCAGGCCACCAGAGATTTGGGCACAGTTTCTGCTGCTTTTGCGACACTCAGAATCATTTTCATGCAATAGTTTGAATAAAGTAGACTTGATGTTTTGTGCACACACACACACACACACACACACACACGTTTTCCCCAGAGAGCCAGTGCTGTGGGGAGGGAGTTCTGCTCCCATACCAGCCAGGTGATTGCCTGCCCTGGAGCAGCAGGAGCAGCACTCATGTCTCTCCTCCACTCACACTGCCCAAGCACCAGGTGTTCCTGCCCCACGGCACCACTGGTTTCACACCTGGAGGGGGACACAGCTCCCCAGGAAGACACTGCCATTGCCACCCCGCTGCAGAACAAGACTTCCCCTCCCAGTTCTTCAGTCCTGCATTCAAATCCATTTTCATCACTTATTCCCCAGGGCATTGTGTCACTGAAGGAAACACAGGCCATTTCTGTGCCACCACCAAACTCAGAATCTCATCAAAGAATGAAATCAGGTCAGTTTGACAGGACCTACTTCTTCTCAACCACACTGACAGGCATGAATTTATATTCTCGGGCTCTAATTCTCCCATTAATTGAATTTTGCAGTGATTTTTCCACATGTTTGCCCAGGATTAATGTCAGGCTAATTGGATGCAGTTGTCCGAACCATCTCACTCACTCGCTCTGCTGTCTCTTAGTCTATGTTCTTCTCCCACCCGACACGAGGCTCCAGCTCCTCAGGAGCAAGAGGGAAGGTCCAAGGGGAGCTGCTTCTGACCCTGGTTGAAGCCTCTCTCTTAGGGCCAGGCTATGCAGGACCCTGCAGCAGCACCCAGCACCAGCACTGAGCGTGCCACACGCCCAGCACCCACCCCAGCCCACAGCCTCAGCCTGGCACAGCTCAGACCTGGCACATTTCCCTTCATCCTCACCATCCTCTGCTCGGTGTGACCAGAGAAGAAGGCAACACTGCCAGAGTTAGATGGGGCAGGGAAGGAGGGGGGACCCAGTGCCTGCAGCCACACTGATGGAGCATTTTCTGAAAATCCCCTGTGACCACAGGATCCCAGCCAGAGGCTGCAGGTCCTGCACCACACACTGGGCATGGCTGCCTGCTTGGGCCACCCCAGACTCGCCTGTGTGGGACAGCCATGGAGACAGAGCCATGTCCCCCACAGCCTCAAGGATGGACATGTGCCCCGTGGCACAGCTGGCACGTGTGGCACAGCCCACCCTGCTGCTCTGCACACCACAGTCCTGGAGGGCTTGCAGAGCTGCTGCTGTCCTTGTGCTTTTTTTTCACACTTGAAACCTTCTTCTTGAGCATTTAATGGATAATTTGCATCTTGCAGATTAATTTTTTAAAAACGTTTTTAATGAAGGTGCTTGGCTGCACACATACCTGCGTGTGCCACCATTCTGGCTCACACCATATAAACCACTGCCACTTGTGGAAAAGCTAATGAAAGGTGATCATGAAAACCTTATTAGTTCTCATTTACATAAGTTACACAGAGAAATTTCCTAACCTTTGATCCTGGCCATCACAGTCCGTGAGACCTCCGTGCACACTTAGTTCAAAGGCAGGAGCACCTGTCCAGCCCTGCACAAGCCAACCCCTGAGCTCTGCTCCTGGCCACAGGAAGAGAGCTGAGTGCAGCTGGAGAGGTCTGGGCTGGCACATGGCATGTGCATGGCAAGGGGAGTGTGTCCTGCAACACAGGCACATGTGCATCGTGCTGTCAGCACGTCCTGCCTGCCCCAAGCATGCCCTGCCTGCCCTGCACGTCCTGAAGCACACACGACCTGATGCTGCCCTGGCATCCCTTGTCCCAAGAGGTGTCACCTCTGTCACCCTGCCCTGGCGTGGGGTTTTGCCCCTGGCCCCAAACCAACTGTCCAGCAGCAAGAGCAGCACTGCTGGGAAGAGAAAATATGAAAGAATTCCCCTGGGGGACACCAAGTTCCTGTTCCCTGCACATTTCCATCATCTCCAGCACCAGCCTTACCATCACCTCAATAATCTGTGTTGGTGGCTACACTGGGGCTCAGCACAGCGCCTGGTGACAGTGACAGTCACACTGCCAAGGTGCCCACAAGCCACCAGGTGCCAGCACGGCTCCCTCACACCCAGCAGCCCCATGGCCTCTCACACTCCTGGTACTGCAGCACTGCAATTAGGACCTGTCACACCATAAAAATATTGGAGCATTAAATGTATTAGATAAAACTCCCTCTGCTATTAAAGCAGCTCACATCCTGGAAATCTGAGCAGTGAGCAGTACAATTTCACCCAGTGATAGGACTGGATTAAGTTCTCCCCACAAAAGCCTTTATTGTATGAAAAAGACCATTAGCAACCATCGAAATCAATCGGAACTGGCCGCGGTGCTGCAACACCCGGCTCAGCCGGCACTGCCGAGAGCACCGAGCAGCCCGGGGTCCTGCAGGAGGGAGCGGGGCTGAAGCCGGAGCTGGTGCCGTCCTGCTGCCAGCACTGGCAGCTGGCTGGGAGGAACCATCCACGAACCCAGGGAAGCCTTCCCAGCAGCCAGCCAGAGCTGCCAGGGACATGCCGGGGTGATGGAGCGCTGTCAGATGGGAGCAAGACTGCGGGGCCCTTCTCATCCTTCTCCCCACTGTCTCTGGGGCTGTTCAGCTCTTTTTGCTGCAAACAGGGTTGGGAGCTTTTCCCCTCAGCCCCGGCAAGTGGCCACTCCAGAGCCCTCTGCTCCAGGAGCCAGGCTGGGAGCTCAGGGGCCACGGGCACTGGCCTTGAGATGGAATTTCCAGTGATCTTCCAAGGGTAATTCACACCCTACAACAAACAGATGCAACACACAAGCGAGAAGGAAAAGTTCCCTGGGTTTAAAAAGAACCACTCAGTAACAGCATGTGAGCACAATACATTATTTAAAGGCTTTTCCAAGGAAAGAAAATAATTTCAGCTTAGTTAGCTTTTTAGGACATCCTAGCAGAGCGCAGGGAGCGCAGCGCTGCGGGCAGCAGGGCGGGCGCTGGAGCGGGGGATGCACGGAGCCCGCGGGCCAAGGACACGCGGCAGCGGCACCGGGCACCACGGGGCTGCGGCCCGGCCCGGCCCGGTGGCGGCGGGCACAGCACGGGGGAGACGCGGGACCGCAGCGCCCTGCACGGTGCCAGGGACACGCTGGCCGGTGCTGCGGGAATGCGGCGGTGATGGAGAGTGCGGCACAACAGGCGCCGTGGCGCGGGCACGCTGATGAATTAGGTGTCAGTGGGTTTAATCCAGAGTCATTAGCCATGCTGAACGTTCGCATATCATCTGTTAAACTAATGGATCGCTGGAGGTCATTCGGTAATAAGAAAGGGAGAGGAGGGTTATTAGTTTTTATCAGACATTAATTGGCCAAAATCGATTGCTTGTTTGGTGCCTGCAGAGCTGTCTGGGTGTTTCCCCGCAGTGCCCGGCCCGGCAGAGCCCCGGCGGCAGCGGCTCACCCGGCCGGACCGCGGGGAGCTGCCACGGCCAGCGGCTCCGGCAGGGCGCTTCCCATCAGCCCGTCCCAGGCACTGCCAGCACTGAGCCCAGCACGGAGCCCAGTGGGGCCAGCACTGAGCCCGGCACTGCCAGCACCGAGCCCGGCACTGAGCCCGGCACTGAGCCCGGCACTGAGCCCAGCACTGAGCCCGGCACTGAGCCCGGCACTGAGCCCGGCACTGAGCCCGGCACTGAGCCCGGCACTGCCAGCACGGAGCCCGGCGCTGAGCCCGGCACGGAGCCCGGCACTGAGCCCGGCACTGCCAGCACTGAGCCCAGCACGGCCAGCACTGAGCCCGGCGCTGAGCCCGGCACGGAGCCCGGCACTGAGCCCAGCACTGAGCCCAGCACTGAGCCCAGCACTGAGCCCGGCGCTGAGTCCGGCACT